>SNQJ01S0185549.1:0-14833 GCA_010110895.2 Picea sitchensis | reverse complement strand
GCTTTATCAAAGCTTGAACGCAACCTCGCCAATGTTCAGATCACGGTGTCTTCATAGGTTCAGATCGCAGCCTTGGAGAAGTTTTCCAAGTGTGCGCTCTTTAAAACATTTGGCAAGTGCGTAGCTTTCGAAGTCTACCATCGTGCAATCTTTGGAATGTTCACCAAGTGTGCGGATTTTGAAGTGTTCGACAAGTCAAACTTTGAAACCAAGGCACATTGACCAAACACATCATGACCATTGGAGAGAATTTTTAAATATGATCCATAGCCTCATATATGTCCATCTAGCGAGATCAAATTTGAACCATGAGAACACTTTGACATCAATTGCAAAAATTATTATTAGAACGTATTAAAAGTGAGTATGGGATAGGCCATAGGGTCATCTTTTAAAATAATATTTTAAAATAACCTAATTTTGAGCATCCCCTTGTAGTTTGTTTGAAAACCATTCGTGGGCTAAACAAAACAATTTTGACCTCTATTATCTACTCCTTTTGAAGAGGCAAGGTAAATCAAGTATTAAACGTTAGATGCTAAATTGTGGCCAAAGGATAAAAGCATTGGATGATATAGAACCAAATGAAGCACAATTGAATCGCAATAGCTTTTTGGGAGATTGCAATATTAATTAATTCAAGTATAGATGGAGCCCACTCGAGCTCTTAATAAATTTGGATGGATCTTACTCCAGTTTTGGTTTAATAAATTTGTATGAATTCTATATGATCATCTTTTATAGTATAGAGTGTTGGGTTGTTGTATTTTTTGCAGTGAAAGAATAGCCATTCAATTGTCAAGTCGAGGTGGATGGTCTAGGAGACAAGTCGACCAACAAGTTAAATCGGGTAGATGGTTACGTCGAGGTTGAAGTGATCGACAGGCAAGTGGAAGTTGAAGTGGTCGATAGGAGGTCAATAAGAGGTCGAGTGGCAACTGATTGAAGACATACTAGAGGTTAAATGGTAAATTGATTGAAGTCGATTGTAACAGAATCCCGAGATTCACAGGATTGCGGCCAATTATCCTCATGGATCTGTAAATTCTTTTTGGGTGCTATGATTTAAGGTTTTGCATGTTCTAAAGCCTATAAATAAGGCACATTGTAATGGTATTAGAACCTTGGCCCAAATTAAATTCCCTAGGTTACGTTGGAGGGGGTGTTGGACTCACCGTCGCACCTCTAGGAATCGATCTCGTGGACTAACTGCCACCTTGGGAACATGGGACTAACCATCCACTCAATATTATGTTGTCGGTTTGGAAATTTATTCACACCTGTGGATTTTGGTGTAATGACAAACCTTAATTTGGTATCATAGCTTATTTGTTGCTCTATATGAGTTAGGCTAAGAAGATCTTGGATCTAAACTAAACCTAGATCTAGTGAGAGTTGTAAGTAAGATATCTTGAAAGATGTGTGTTAAATAATGACAATTAGTTTGAGGATAGATATCGAAAAATTCAATGACCAGAATTTTGAGCTTTGGCCCACATGACCTTTGATTACATGATCGTCTTTTGTAGTATGGAAAAGGTAGGCACAACTTTCCAAAAACTAGTCACACAACCCTCTTCAACCATCTTGATAGTTTTGATAATGGGAGAAGTCCAATAACTCAATTTGATGGGAAATCACAATTACATGTTTCCATATGTTTTAAAATAAAGTCCACGCCCATTAAGCATGGTGCTTTGCTCCAATTTCTCCAATTTAGTTCTATCAACTCTTCTCAAATCTTAGTTATATAATATTTTAAGATGCTCACTAATGGAGATTTTAATTCAAGAAACGAGCTCATTAGCCTCCAATGGACTCTAAAACCAACTCTTTGTGAAAGTGTCAGTTTTGTCGCTAACTCAATTGCAAACTAGCGAATGATGCAAAATATCTTCAAAAACCATGGACACAACGACATAATACTTTAAACAAGTAAGAGCTATATCAAATCTAGGGTACAAGAGCATTATCAATCAAGATGCAGTCAATGCAATGAATGTATATAAAGGAAATCAATCTACTAATGCAATTGCCACATTTATGTAATTGAGTAAGACAGTAGAAGAATTAAAGAAACATTTAGTCAAACCAATTGTAGTCAATAGTGTACCATTGTCAAGTTAAATTAAAGAGATAAGGTTAGTAGGGAGAAAATTTTACTTAACAAACCTTGATCAAAATTTAAAAGTGGACCCCAAGTTGGTTGACTTGGGGATCATTGAGGCCTCAAAAAATGGTTATACATTGGGAAAATCCAAAATATCTACTACATCTTGTTGTGTTCTGACAATGAAGTGTGGAGAATATCTTCTTATCTATTCAAGGTGTATGAGCATCATATATACAATGGATCCCTATGAAATTTTCTTTACGAGGGGGTCAATGATTATACCTACACACCAGGTCCCTATGAACTTTTCCTTATTAGGGGGGCCAATGGTTATACTAACATACCATCTTAGAAAAATTCATTTATTGTACTGAAGGAAAAAATATAATGAGATTTGTTTCCATAAAGCATGAATCGATGATCTAGGTTGAAGCCTTGGGCATGATGGACTTGTGATTAAAATGATTTTCATTAGGAGCCAATATGTTGTTCCTTAAGTGTTTCTCCACTAGCTATGAACATGCATAGCCTCGATGGAATCACCATGATGTCATAAACCTTGCTCTGATGCCATGAATCCATAGCTCTGGCGAAGTTATCTGCATGTCCTCTTTATAAATTGAACTTCCTTTCCTAGTCCTTTCCTTTTTTGAATTTTGAAATATGCTTTAGAAAATAATGGATGGAGGAAGCAATGGCCTTTACAAGATTACTAGGGATGCCCACCTTGCCATTGGGATTTTCACTACACCTAGCGATTAAATTAATTCCCTTTTAACTTTTCGGCCCATAGACTTTCCACTTTTCACCCTTCTCATGATCAACTCTTTTAAAGTGTGTGAGTGGATCCTACAATGCATTGAATTCATTTTCCAAACTAGGGTGCAAGGATTATCATGACTCATCATTCAAAATGTTCACAGTCCAAATATTTACATTACATCCTATTTTACCTCTAATTTGCAATTGGATCCTCTTTCCTCTAGCTTCATAGTCAAACATCAACATGCATAATTATTTAGCTTATATTATGTGTATATTGTTTGTCTTGTGAAGAACTATAATAAGAAAACCAAAATCTCATCAATCAAGAGATACACTACGCTTCAGGAAAAGAAAACAAATTCAAAATAAAACTTGAAAGTAGATTGATTTGAAAGAAAGTGGGAGAGTAGATGCAAGAATTAAAAGAAAGCTCCTTACAAAAATGAAAATAACTCAAAATAAATAATTAGTCCTTCTATGTGGATAATAGATTGTTATCAAGATAAAATACGCAAATAAAAGTATACTCAACATTGTGCATGTTATGGAAACATAACTCAATAGGTAGAAGTCGTATGTAAGTAAAAGTGTACTCAACATTGTGCATGTTATGGAAACATAACTCAATAGGTAGAATTCATATGTAAATGAAAGAATCTAAATGATCGTGCATGGAAATGGCTCGTCTCTCTAAAATAAATGAAAACAATTAGCTTGGGGAATCAAAACTAGTTAAAACAAAATTGCATCAATGACTCGCAATAAGGTGCCACAAACTACTTTGTTATATCATTAAACTGAAGACTTTCAATCATGAATTCTCACTTCTCTTCCAAAGTGAGTGATTCTAGTGTTCATAATTGTACAAGTTCTTTGGACCTAATGCTAATTCAATTGGATTTATGAAGGTCAGAAACCATATAGAGTGATTAGTGATACATGTTCTCATACACTTCACCTCAAATGACCTTTGATGCATATGGAGATGCTCGTGCTAGTAAAATTTTTAAAGTGTCTATGCTACACAATAATATTTAAAGTACAACCAAATGACATTTAACCTTTACGTTCATTATATTGCACCATTCCTCATGTGCAAGGTTAACTCAAATTGCAAATGGGCAACCTGAATTTGGAAATACCTTATTATATTTTAGTTGAATGTAGCTATGAAGAATCTAAACTTTGAAGAAGAAATGTCATAACAACCAATATAGTTTTATGTGGAGTAATAAAATCACCTAATACACTACAGACTTATGATCATAGTATACCTTTGCACATAGGCATCTTAATTCACCCAATCAGAAAGTAACATTGATTTTCCTTCAATAAAGAATTCACTTGATAGGTCAGTTGATTGGGTAGTCTCTTTAATAACATTTCCTTCTACATGGCATTAGTAATATCCACCATGAGTCATGTTTTGGAGAATTGATTTGATAGGTCCAGCTGCTTGGGTAGTCCCTTTAATATCATTGCATTAGTAACATCCACTATGAGTCATGGTTTGGAAGAGACCTGATGCTATATGAGGAATTGGTCTAATTGAATTGTGCAACCAAACAGTGCTAATGAAATGCTTCAAGAAGAAACGTAGTTCTACACATTCGCACATTATACCAAAGGCAAGCAAGAGATCACGTTGAAGTGTTAATAAATCAGTCTCGATGTCTCAAAAGTATGAGAGCAAAAAAAGTAAAATGCAGATTTCAAAATCCATATAGCTCATCTATCTCATGAAAAGAATCGAGAACCAACTATGCTTTAGAACAAAATGAAATGATCTAAAGGGAAAATCTATTTTGAAAAAACTAGTGGCCTCAAGGACCACTTAACTAACTTAATCTTTAAGGTTAACATGTTGTACTAAATAAAGTATGAAGGTGGTAAAAAAAACCTAATGATTGTAATCCTATTGTAATCCTATCCTAATTTATATCAATAGGTTCAACATTATGTGAAATCATAAGGCTTGGTGTAGTAGTTGAACTGAATGGGAGGTAGGTTTATCAACTCTCCCACCAAGTTTCAATTCTTGTTGAGTTCATTTGGTCAGTTGTGATGAGGCTAGAAGGGTAAGCATCCCCCAAGTGTGGGACCCCCATAGGTGTGTCTCCAAATGTCTCTCCCCTTTCTATGTCATAAGTTCCCTAGGTAGTGCTAGTTTGCAAGCTAATGGTGCTAGTACAGGTTTATAGTGGGAGCCACTCTAGTGACTCCCACTATAAACCCTTTTACATGTTATCAAGATATCAAGGTGGAGCATAAGTATAAGAGGCAAGTATGTTGACGCTTAATCAAAAGGATTATGACAGTAAGGATGTCATTCATGGTGAAGAATGCAGGTAATTGGCATGATGTGAAAGCTTTGAGAATAATGACTATCTCATCCAAGCTTCACAAAGTTTTGAAAATTATTATAATAATGCTTGGAATCAAAGATGTATTTTAATGAAAATTGACCTACCTCATCCATTTTATTGTTGTTCATGATGGATGGTTTGAAATGGATGGATGTCTCCTCCATAGGATCTCCATTATATTGGTTATGCATAGAGAGACCTGGTTTTCTTATTGAATTGGAATCCTCATACATGAGCATAAAATGTGTATTTGTTAGAACCAATTCCAATCATAGTTCTTGTATTTTAGATTGGGGATTATGGAAGAGTAGAACATCAACAAGATTAATTGTTTTGGAAAGGGGAGTTTCTCCACCATGAACATTTTTTCTTGACAATATTAGATTGTTATAGTTATTTTTAATCAGATTTGTACCTTAATCAGTTTTTTTCCTTTTCCTTTCCAAACCACTTGATGGTTGGTGTTTACAAGATATCAAATATCCTTGTTGCACAACCTTCACCAATTGAATTTGTTCTTGCACAAGCATATATCTATGACAAATATTCTTATCTTTAGTTTCAACTTCTTCCAACTCTAATTCTATAGAATTAATTTCATTATGTGTTATGTTTGTGTAATCATGACAAGGTAGAAAAGATAATGGTTGATCCTATAAATCTCCTCTCCATTTATTGTCTTTGAAATAATATGGCAACATGTCATACATTTCTAAGGAATTAAGGGTTTATTGGTTCCTTTGAAAAGAACACTTTTGGAGTCTATTGTGTTCTTTTCTTCTAGTGGCCTCAACAGATTATTATCGGGATTAAGCTTGTTGTCAATAATTTTGAAATCATTAGAGGCCTGAGTATATAACTCTTTCATAGCCTACAAAAGGGAGACTATTAAATACTCACACTATATCATCTTGATTTAACAATTCATATGACTCTAAATTATCACCTGTTTTCATAATAGTAGAACAAATATTAGAACAACCAAAACCTGACAAAAGGAATTCATCATACTCAAAGGTGATTGAAAAATGAGGTTTATAATAAGGTTCATCAATCAATTTTATAACCTATCCTTCCTTCACATTTAAACTTGTTCATGATTTGTGTGGAAAATTCAACATTTTTGTTTCCCACTACCTCTTGTTTGTCAATTCTACCTTGTGAAAACACGCCTCTGTAACCATTACTTTCAACATGATTCTTTAATTCAATAAGTTCTGATTCAATTGATTTACCTCCAATGTTCTTCGTGTTGGTGGAACCAAAATAAGGAAATGGAGTCATAGGGTGCTTCTTCAAATCTCTTGCAAGCATTTGATCCTCCTCGCATGCTTCATTAAAATCAATTACTCCTTTCCATATGATGAACATAGCCATTGTTTTAGGAAGGGCACATAGATACCACTCATAAACAATTGCAAGTGAAAGTTTGTTATTTTCATGAAGATGATAGTAACATTTTCAAAATCTCATGTTGAAGTCTTGGATGGATTCTCCTACTGCCATGTTCATTTCATCAAGTTCTTGGTACATTTCACATATATGATAATCTTCACTATAAGCATTTTCAAATATATATTTAAATTGTGACAAAGTTTGAAATCATGCAAAGGGGTAAAACATCGTACCATCTTGACACTTTTCCTCCAAAAGTAAATGGAAACAACCTACAAACTATATCCTCATGAACAATACTAAGTAGATGTAATTTGGAATTTTACCAGGTGTGGCTAATCTAATATGCAAAATGAAGGATGATGATTGGGCTAAACTAATAGAATCAAAGAGAGAGAAACATAACACTAGGTATATCACAACTTTTATCCTTAGCAAAAAGTTAACAAAATTATAAGTAATCAGATATATACCACAAAAGTGTGAAAATGAATAGATGATTAAAGTATTATCCTTACGACTATAGACAAACAATTTGAGAGACAAGTATAAGTAAGATCATTGCTTATACATGAGAAAAATATGCACTATAAAACAACATTCCTACACGATTCCACAACTCAGCTAGTGGATAAAAATAGTTCTACACATTAAAGCCTAAGAAATCAAGTTCATCTCCAAAAAGATTGGCCAACATTGACTTCTCCTTACTAAGTTCCATAAAAAAATTTACAAAATTTCACAAAGCAAAAACTCCCCCCCCTCTCTAGAGTACTAAGACTCTATTGATCAAAACTATTGGTGGCTGGGACCTTCCAATTCATTTTAGCACTCAAGTCTTTCCTTAATTTTAACAAAACTTTTCACATGTTTTTATAATTTTGGTTTCTCCTAATTTTAACAAAATTTCAAAAAATGAATATTAGATAGCTTCCATCTATTTTTTTTTTTTTTTTTCTATCTTCACTGTTATAATTTTTTGTAATAACTTTGAAATAATATAATTACAACCCATTTACACTTTATAATGTATTTTTGTTTTTATAATCTCTACTTTTATAACTTTTTGTAAAAACTTCAAAATAAAGTAATTACAACCCATTTACACATAACTGTGTAAATTTCATAATGATAAACGAATTAGCCTTGAGTTCGAAATCTGCACTTGGCGTTCAAAGGTTATGAACTTGAGACCTCTTGAATTCCAATAGTCTCTTTTCACTCTCTCATTTTATAACTTCTCCTGGGGCTATTAAATGTGCAAAATGCTCGTTCATGGTCATAAAGTACCCAAAAATAAAAATAAACATAAAGAATTTAAGTTGTCAAAGTATTAACATGCTTGAACTTCCCTGAATTCAACGATGACTTCTTATGGAAGATATAGAGCCTAACTAATTAATTCATGTCATTGAAGTTTGACTTAAAATTGGGCTCTCACTCATCTATGTTTTGTAACCTTTGCTGGATGAGATCTTCAGTTTTAGTTGCATTGTTGACGAAGTTATAGCATCAATGTATTTCTTTTGCAAATGCTAGCATTCCTGGCAACCTCTAGACTTTGGACACAATATCTGAAATACTCATTGCTGTCTCTTCCTTCACATATTAATGCTTAACATTTTCATGGCTTGTCTTTGCTCCTCTAGGAATGGATCGATTCCAAAAATTTCATCAATTTTATATATATATATATTTTTTGAGAAATGCAGTCAACATACTCTTGTTACTTCCCCATATGCACTCCTTTTCTTCTATTAGAAATAGGATGTGCATATCCGTTTAGATTTGTTTCTGCTCATAAATAGAAGGTGCTACATTCTGTTGTTTGTTGACGATTATGTATAAGACTAAGAGACAGTCAACATACCAGGCACAAGAGGTGATATTGGTTTAGTGTGGAGTTATTTTTTTTTTTTAATTTCTTATTTTAAGGTGAATATTTCAAATATTGTGCACGGGATGATTACTCCCACGATGGACGAATCTCAAACTTGTTCAGCATAAGCAACTTGCAGAAGGATCGTCCAGCCCATTGCCAAACAAGACATCCTTAGGTATAAATTTGGTGCTTCTGAAGACGGCCATGTAGAAAGCATAATAGTAGGGCAGTGGAGTAACCAATTCATGATTTGACTAACCAATCAGCTTTGTGCGGACAATTCAACATTTTGTTTTGTGCTACCTTTTCTTTGTCAATTTTACGTTGTGAAAACTCACCCTTGAACCATTACTTTCAACCTGATTCTTTAATTCAATAGGTTCTAATTCAATTGATTTACCTTCAACGTTATTTGCGTCAGTGGAGCCAAAATAAGGAAACTGAGTCATAGGATGCTACTTCAAATTTCTTGTGAGATTTGAGCCCCTCACATGTTTCATTAACATCAGTTATTCATTTCCATAAGATGAACATTGCTATTATTTTAGAAATGATTGTTGACATTTGAATTTATCAAAACAGACAACCTTAGGAAGATATGAATCTCCCTGCATTTTTAGAGAGGTGGTAATCTTTTTTGGCAAAATGATATAGCTGTGATATATTGGATTAATAAAGTGCTAAGGCAACAAACCCTAGATATTTATTGCTTAAATTTATCCAATAAAAATGGTTCTTCCATAACATGATCTAATATTTATGTGCAACAAGAAGTCTTTAAACAATGGAAAAGATTGAAGGAGGGCTTCAACATTATAATTTATTTGTGATCAACATCAAATACACAAACTTTTTAATCACATATAAATGCATCTATATCTTCACGAAAAATAGAAGAGAATAATTTGATCATCTCAAAAAAATTTAAAAGAGTATTTCTATAAACATCGAAAGTGAATGTGATAGATCAATTTCAAATATCTCATACTTAAGACTCAAGATACATTATAAATCAACTCAAGCAATTATTTGTGGAGTTTTATTCATGAAAGATGATATTCATTACAAAATCTCTTAGAGTCATGTATATGGTTGTAAATACTCCATGATCATACAAGAAAAGTCTCTTGAAGAATACAAGAAGAACACTCAAGAACTCAGTCTTGTGTCTAATTCTAAGATTCAAGCATAAAGCTATGAGAAATGGTGTAGAAGAATAGAAAAAGTGGACAAGAGGGAAATATGTTTTCATGGTTGTACCTACTTTTTCCTCTGAGCTTCTGTCTTGCCCCTTTGATAATTCTGATTATGGATCCCTTCATGAAACACTTCTTCTCTTTAAAAATGAGATTTTCTAACTACTTGAGTAGTAAGGATTTTTCCCCTCTTGAATTTCTAGTACACTTTTATTCTTGAAGTGTTGTGTTTAATTAATGTCACATTTAAGTGTTTTAAATGAGTTCACATATTAACATCTGAATATTCCAAATGGGTCATTTTCTTTTTTTAATAAAATTTTTTCAATAAACTTTTATTTTCAAAATTTAATTAATTGCCACTTAAAAGATGACTGTATTTTAATTTTCTAGAAGTGGTAGTCAACTTTTAAGCCATGGAAATCACTTCATATTTGATATTCAAATGTTGTCACTTTCATCACTTCTAACCTATGTCAACATCTTTTTCATTGAAATACATTTCCAACGGTATAAAGTTTGCATGATTTCATCGCCTGGAGCTCAAGTTATGGTCTCTATAAGACCGTAAATCAAGAACCGTTGATTAAATGTCTTGGACAAATGTGGGCCCTTGCTCTTTGATTTGTTTTCCTCCATGAAAATGTGACTTGTTTCGCCATAAATCCTCATCCCACATGCATTGGGATGTTAAATATTCAACATTTATAATACTGAGTGGGTAACACACTTAGTAAGAACTAAAGGAAGATTATGGAGAGCCATGGGTCGACCTCCCTTGGAAAATTAATTAAAAAATAATATTACCCACTTAGTAAGAACTAATGGAAGATTATGGAGAGACATGGGTCTCCACCTCATGCCTATTCACTTATGAATAATTCATTCATGTATTTCCATGTGTCATCTCATGATAGGCTAGTAATATCCACGTGTAACCAATAAAAACTTGTCATGTGTCGTCACTCGTAAGATGCTATGTGTCACCATCCATTAACTGCCATGTGACACCATTCCAAAATTATCATATGTATTGTGTTCATTGGGTGCCAAGTGTCCTACTCTTATTGGTTCATGTTTTAAATATGGAAACTTTAGGATAATGTTTAAGTATGGGAGGGATTCATGAGAGAGGAGAGGGAGTGGGTACCTCATGCCTAGTCACTTATGAATTAGTCATTCACATATTCCCATGTGTCATATGATGATAGGCTAGTAATATCCACGTGTAACCAATAAAAACTTGTCATGTGTCGTCACTAGTAAGTTGACATGTGTCACCATCCATTAACTGCCATGTGACACCATTCCAAAACTACCACATGTCTTGTGTTCATTGGGTGCCAAGTGTCATACTCTTATTGGTTCATGTTTTAAATATGGAAACTTTAGGATAATGTTTAAGTATGGGAGGGATTCATGAGAGAGGGGAGGGAGTGGGTATCTCATGCCTAGTCACTTATGAATTAGTCATTCATGTATCGCCATGTGTCATCTCATGATAGGCTAGTAATATCCAAGTGTAACCAATAAAAACATGTCATGTGTTGTCACTAGTAAGCTGCCATGTGTCACCATCCATTAACTGCCATGTGACACCATTCTAAAACTACCACGTGTTTTGTGTTCATTGGGTGCCAAGTGTCCTACTCTTATTGGTTCATGTTTTAAATATGGAAACTTTAGGATAATGTTTAAGTATGGGAAGGATTTGTGAGAGAGGAGAGGGAGTGGGTATTTGGGGAAGGCGGTGTAGGGAGAAAGGGTAAAGTGTAGGTGGCAGAGGTGAGTAGGAGGGGCGAATGTATGCAGCAGGTTGGCGGGTGAGGGAATGTGAGGAATGAGGGGGATGTGGGTGAATCCGTGAAGGAATCAAAAATTGAAGTATGGAGTGGGGGAGGTAAGGGAGTGGAGTGAAGAGGGTTGTCGGGGATGAGGGATGTGAGGGAGTGAGGGAGTGTGATGGGTAATATAAAATAAAAGCATGAAACAATAAATATAATAAGAATAAATTAGGGTCTTGGGCCTGTGAAACAAGAAGAAACTAAGGGTCTCGAGCCCTTAAAATAGAAGAAAGTTATGGGTCTTGGGCCCTTGAAATAGAATAAAGTTATGGGTCTTGGGCTCAAAAAAATTTTAGATTTGTTTCGAAGAAATTAACTTTATTCCACATGGAAGAAGCATTTTTTATCGCTTAAAAGCAAACCTGGATATCTTGAGCATACGAACTCAGATTTCAGATCCGAAAAATGCATGAAGAAGTTGAGACTGTGGGCTACACCATGGACTTATGATATTTCAAAAAAAATATTCTTTTGATATCAATTTTTTTAAGAATCCAAGAGAGGGAAAATATAGATGACCAAATTTTGGTCAACAAGGGCCACTCAAATACAATTGCAAATGAAGCACATGGATTTTCCTACTTCCATGTTCATTTTATCATGGTGCATTTCATGCATATAATAATCTTCACTACAAGCATTTTCAAATATATTTTTAAATTGCAACTAGTTTGAAATCACTAGATAAGACATCATACCATCTTGACATTTTTCCTTAGGAAGCAAATGGAAACAACTTGCAAATTCTATCCTCGTGAACAATAACAAGAAACAAGCAGATGAAAACTGCATTCATATTTACTAATATGCTCAAACAATGTTGTATTCCCTTTATCATCGGAAAAATTTGACTACTTTTCTTGGAAGGTCATGCAAAGGCCCTTGTAGGTCCAATGCAATGTTGGCCTTATGTGTAGGGAAGAGTGCTAAATGATACATATAAAAATAAAATGTAGCTCTACATGGCTTAGCTTGCCTCAAGTCCTCCTTGTTGAGAGGTTGGAATTGTTATGCGTAATCAACAGGAGTTCTCCCCAATGTAAAGTCTTAGTTAGACCTTACATTTTTTGGAATAGGGAACTTGTCTAGATTCTAGTATGATAGCCATTAAAAAATTGTCATTTTACTAGTAGTTAACTATTTAGGATTTTCTAAGATGAAATAAATGAAATGCACCTAATCTAATAAGAAAAATGTAGGTTGATGCTTCATATAAACTAACAAAATCAAAGAGATAAATGTAGCACCAAATATACCACTACTTTTATCCTTAGCAAAAAATCACTGCATAAATAATACCCTAAATATAAATAACTAAATGCATACTAGAAAATTCTGAAAATGAATAGCTAATTATAAAATTATCCTTACTATTATAGACAAACATGAGAGAAAAATACATTCTTACATAATTCCACAATTCAGCAAGTTGACACATTAAAACATAGAAGTTTGCAAAAGTCCACCCCCTTATTTAGAGTACACAGATTTTATTTATCAAAATTCAATCTATTTATGCATTCAAAAATATAATTTAATCAATAGAAATTACCCTTTCACAAACAATTACATAAAAAAATTCCATAATAATTGCCCTAAAAAATAAAAAACTTAAAACATTTAGACTTGTATTTATAAAATAGATAAGTTTCTTATTTACTAGCATTCCCTGCAACTTCTGGACTTTGAACACCATAACTAAAATATACCCATTGTTTTCTCTTTCTTTACATATTATGCTTAACATCGTCATGGCTGGTCTTTGCACCTCAAGGAGTGGTTCGATTTCAAAACTTTCATCAATTTTATATATACTGGACAAATCTAATATTTTATATGTTGTCTTCTTCACTTCTCGCTTGAGGCACTTATAAGATGCTATCTCTAACTTCTTATGTGTCCAATTTTTTCTTGTGGGTAAATGTTGAAAAAGGAGAATTGTTTCTTGGGAACAAAACCTCTGCTATTTTCCCGACCATGTTAACTAAAGGCTAGCTCACATATACAAGGAAATTTGAAAAACGACCTACTCCTGCAAGATTTGTATTCCAAAACCTTGTGACAAGATGAAAAGGAATGTCACAATTTGAAAAGCAACTGAACCAAACAAACTATAGGAACTTTATCCCTTGCTCCTCCACATGTCTTGAAACTGGTTCATCAATTCGGCACACCAATTCCTTCAGTTTGGAAACAAGCCATTGAAATCTTGGTTGAGAAAATATACAATGGTCTTGAATACCATCAAGGAGTTTCGAAAAGGCACTAATAACAATCTACTTCAATGTTCAACATATTTTTTGTGTTAGGTTTGAAAGCATCCGGTTTTCCATATTGCGCTCTCAGTACTACTGATAAAAATATTACCAAAAATAGCGTTGCCAGATTGTTGATTTCCTGGCCATAACCGCTTGGAGGATGATGAATGGCCCATGTATAAAGAATGCACTCCAGGGATACTTATACGCTTGTCCATTGAAAGAAAGTGTAGAAATACCACCATGCTGAGAAATATAGTCAACATACTCTTGTTATTTCCCCATATGCACTCCTTGTCGTCTATCAGTATTAGGAGGTGTGTATCCCTTTAGATTTTTTGTTGCTCATAAAGGGCAGGTGCTACATTCTGCTGTTTGTTGACGATTATGCATGAGACATACCGAGGCACAAGCAGTGATATTGATTAACTGAGAAATTTCTTTCCTTTTTTAATTTTTTTTTTTTGTGTTTTTTTATCTTTTCTTGATTGTGGACAAGATGATTACTCCCATGATGGTCGAATCTCAAACTTGTTCAACATTTTCTATGGCACTGAGGAACTTGCAGAAGTATCATCTGGCCCATTGCCAAAAAATACAGGTACTAATTTTGTTACAGACGGCCATGTAGAAAGCATTGTTAACTAATCCTCCGGCAGCAGTTATGTAATCCGGCGGTATCGTTGCTTAACTAATCCGCTTAACTGTTCACCCAACCGCCTAACTGTCCGCATATCCATATAAACAGAGCATCCGAGCTTTTAATAATATAAGAGTTTATTTCCTCCAATTTGATCTCTGCGTTCTGTGTTAACCGTGGAGTTTTATCTGGCCTGTGTACAGTGGTATCAGAGTCACGTTTTTTAAACTCCATGCTATTTTGTGTGTCTGCGTGAGAGGGACAGCCAGTGCGCGTGGCACGTGAAGCATTGGCAACTCCATGCTATTTTGTGTGCCTGCGTGAGAGGGACAGCGAGTGCGCGTGAAGCATCGGCCAAGCAGCTCCAGATTCGA
>SNQJ01S0185548.1:0-18717 GCA_010110895.2 Picea sitchensis | reverse complement strand
TAATGTTTATTAGTATCACTCTGTTCATGCTTCCCTCAAGTTTTTCCTTGAATATATATTTTCCTAACCTTCGTATGGTGATTCTTTCAGGCATTTCGTCTACGCAAAGGTCTTCAAGAAAAATCAGCCATGTACTCAAAACAAAAGGTACTTGAGTTGTACAATTACAATACAACTCTGAGGTCATAGTGAATCTCTCTCCCCTCCCCTCTTTCCTCTTCTCCCTTCCCCTCTTTCCCTCCCACTTTTCCCCTCTTTGCCTTCCTCTATCTTCCTCTCTCTCCAACTTCTCTCTCCCTCCCACTCATTCGTTATCTCCCCGTGACTCTCTCCCTCTCCCTTTTCCTCTGCTCCCTCTTCTGCGCTCTTCTTGTCTCCCTCTTCCCCTTTATTTCTCTCCCATTGTCCCTGTAATATACCTCTAATTTCAAAAAAAAAATAAAAAAAAATCTTTGGAGTGCTAAATTCTCAATTTAAAGATATATCTAACTTAATCTTATTACAAAGAGATTTAACACTTCTTCCTCCCACACTAATACTTACCAAAGCTGTTTTATAAGTAAATTTCTAAAAATTTTACCTCTTTCTCGCAATCCTTGACTCCTTGCAATTAGATAAGTGTGTCCTTCTATTTTTAAACGCATAGGCTATACTTCTACCATTAGCAGACTATACATATAGATCCCATAATGTTTGCATGGCGATTTTTATACCTATAAAACTATTGCCAAAACACATTGCGCTATGAAATGCTTATACATTGTTATATATAAACAAACTAATTGTGCCATAAAACGTTTAAAACAAAAACCTATATCTATATAAGTCCATTAACAAATGAATTGCGCTAGCGAGGCCTACTGTGAGTTGAGTGTTAGAAATGACCCTTCATAAATTCTGGAGTGCTCAATAGTTTCTTCCGATTTAGTGTCAGAGAACTTAATGAATTCTTTACCATCCACGTGGTCCCAATACATATGAAGATGAGACGTGGAAACAGTCCCTGTAGGGATAAATATCGTCCCATTTGAATTAATTATGGATAAGAGGCTTTCCCTCTCCTTAACATAGTTTTGATTGAGCACCTCGAACCCTAACCAAACTAGAATGAGAAAATTGAACTGTATGCCAATTCCATTTTCCATGGATTGAGATGGGATCAACTTAGGATCTGAGAAGGTGTAATCACCCTCCTTCCAGGGCATTTAAGGCATTTTGGGAAGATCCCCTTGGGATTATCATGAGTTTAATGTGTCCCTCTGAAACCTTGCCACCTTTCCCTAGCTATAGTACTAAGTTTTACAGACTGCCATTAAGCGTCATTGGACTAGTAGATGGGCGCTAGGGTTATTGTTTTCATTAGTCTTCTCGACATCGGCTCCATGTGTTCTCTGCGATGATGGTCAAGTTATCCAACATTCTCTGTAACTATTCAATACTCAAGTTGTAGGCTCGTACTGGAACCAAACGTCTTGGGAAGACCTCTTCCATTGGGACTCCGCAAAAAGGTAAGGGCATATGGTTAGTTTTTTTTTTAGAAACCCCTGTAATATAATTATTATTCAGATTATGGAGTCATTTTCCATGAAGGTTGCTTGATAGTATAGCTTGGATAATGGAAATGGTTATATGTAGGAGGTCTCTGGTTTACCTTCCTTTAGTTACAATCTCAATCCCCTTTGTTGCTCGTATTATACACCCCACCCTCATTGAGTCATAGTGAATCTGCTCATTTATTCGAGGAAGGATAACTTTTCACAAAGGAGACCCAGTAGTCGTTTACTCTATTTTCATTATTCTTGAATGTTATGTAAAGATGTTTTGTATTGTTTTAAATCATTTTCTTGAATTGATGCACATCACTGAGGATGGGCCTTGTTTGATAATGAGGGTACACATCAGTGGGTTATTGCCCCATCCATCCATGACCTTGCGCGTCTGTCCATATGGAGAAAAACAAGGGTGACAGACATGCGAGCCAGAAATCGGAAGTTAAGTAATCGTCCTGGCAGCAGTGTGTGTTTTTTTCTAATGTTTATTAGTATCACTCTGTTCATGCTTCCCTCAAGTTTTTCCTTGAATATATATTTTCCTAACCTTCATATGGTGATTCTTTCAGGCATTTCGTCTACGCAAAGGTCTTCAAGAAAAATAAGCCATGTACTCAAAACAAAAGGTACTTGAGTTCCCTATTGTAACCCCTCCAGAGTTTGAGCAGTCGGTGTTGCAAATTTTCATGTAGACATCTCGTGTTGTCTCCTCAGTCTCCAATCGAGGTTGGAAAGTCCAACAAAAACTTTTAAGCTTGCTCTACAGATTATTAGCGAATCTGCTTAATGCTTTAAGCACTTGAGCTACTTTTGTTTTGTTTGAAGTAAAGAAAGAAATTTGGTTTAGGCGAATTCTCTTTATCATTGAAGCTCACCCTACTCACCGAGATATCGTTATCAAACTAAGTAAATCTAAATCGAATGTTGGTGGAATAGATGGAATCTATCGTATATCTGTTGGTCAGTCGTCTGATAATCCTCTCGTCAGTATGGTTCGTGGTAGATATCATCTCGTTGTTTGGACTGGTAGGATTTGAAATTTCATGCCATGTGTATATTCATCGTAAAATCGTCTAGCGTTTAAAGTAGTGGTTAAATTCTTCCAATTGGGTCTTCCACATTAGAAAAAGTATATTTATCTATTCTATCAACAGGTGATTTATAACGTTGGAGCTTCTCTTCATCTTGACTCTTATGGAACCATTTTGCTTCTGTAACATCTATATCTTATCATTGTAGCTTATTGAATCTTATCTGTTATTGTCACAAAGAAAACTAGAGAGGAGTCTGAGACTCTCGGATTCGATATTTCTCTATACAAAAAGTGGTTTTACTACTAGTTGGTACTATGTTTCACTTATATATATATATATATTCCTATGACTTGACCTCTATATCCAGCGTTTTACGTACAATTACGCACTTTAAGTCTAGAGCACACACACACACACACACACACACACACACACACACACACACACACACACACACACACACACACACACACACACATATATATATATATATATATATATATATTTATAACGATGCAATGTGAAATCTATAAGTTTATGTTTACATATATCTGTAGATTCCAGACTGTCTCATACCTTTCCCTTTATATGAGGGAGAAAAATGTGACTATTAACTATGAGTTTTTGGAAAAACATTTAAATAGAGATACCCATAACTTTTTCATATATTCAGACTTGTTAAAACACATAGATAATGCCATGTAAAGGTCAATTACAGAAGAGACGATTTCAAAACTAAATTATCTGTTTATAAATTCCACATACGAACAAATTTCCACAAGATATTTTACTTCAACACAAATAGGTGCATATATCACATGTACACAATCAATCCAACAGATAAGGAGAATATTAACTTATCTGAACCAGTTCATGAAAGACAAAGGGAACAACCATGTTCCTCCTAACTATAGAATAGGGAACAAGGCTGACCAAATCGCACCCAATTTACCCTCTAGCCTGACCATGAATTCATGAAGGAAAACTTGGAATCTCCTCTTCAACAATGTCTTCCACTCTCTATAATCTCCTCCTTTCCTCACACTTAATGTTTACTGTTCATAAAAACAAGTACCTGTTAATTCCCTCCCTTCAGGCATACTCTGAGGCATCCACTGCCTCCTCACATATGCTATTTATCCCACCATCTTTTTTGCACAGGTCTTTTCCTCCCTTGCTTGGGGATTTTTTCGTAGCTTTCTAAATCCCTATTTTTTTAGGGGCTTCTAATGGCCAAATCCTTGATTTGCCACTTGTAAAAATCAGCCCAAGTGGATTCAACATGTTCCCCACTCGCTGATCATGGTCGATAAATTTAACTTTATGCATGTTTGTTTCATTTGTCCTCCTGCAATAATTAAACAATATTTTGTTTACATACAAGTGTCATAGTCAAATAGTTAGTTAGGTCAAATCGGGGTCTCTGGCCAACAATCATAATAATTAATTACAATTTATCAAATTCAAAATTGAATTTCCATAAATGACAAAATTTTCCAGATTCAAATTTACTAAAAAATATTTTCTAATAAATTTTGAATTTCAATTTTTATTTTGGGGGATGTCACATCCTTCCCCCTTCAATAAAATGCTTGTCCTCAATGTTTGTTCCTTTCTTGGAATAGGATTGGATGGGATTTTTGCAAATCTCCCTCCAACTCCCAAATTAATGGACTCTGAGGGCTAAAGAATTAAGCTGCATTGCACCTTTACCCTAATGATGACTACATTAGAGGTGCTATTTCTCAGTTCAGGAAAGCATAGAGTTCACGGAACTTTCCTTCTAGTTCCATCTGCACCAAGTTCCAATCAATTATGTGAGTAGGGTCATGGACATAATTTTTCAATAAAGAAATATGAAATACATTATGAGTTCTTAGATTGGCTGGAAGTGCAAGTTGGTAAGATACGGGTTCAATTCAAGCTCTAATTGTTTGAAGGGCCCACAAAACACGGGTGTCTGACTTGTACGGTTCGAGTTTGGAGTGAACTCTTTCAGGGCTTTAACTTTTAAGTACATGATCTCCCATTTTGAAATTCCAGTGTCTTCTTTTTGGTTTGCATAGCTCTTACGTATATGCATGCTTCCTTTAAGTTTTGTTGTACCTTCCTTACCATATTCTCCATTTCTTGGAGCATCACGAGGTCCAACCATGGGTGTATCAAGCTGGAACATCCCAACTAATTTGGAGTCATGCATTTTTGGTCATCGTTATCTCAAAGGGGCTTAGCTTGGTTGAATTTTGATTACCCATTGTTATATGCAAATTCTACCGGATGTAGGTAGTCTTCCCACTTGTTTGGTTTCATTCTTACGTACATTCACGAGCATATCTTCTCTGATTTGGTTTGTCCTTTCGGTCTGTCCATACATTTGTGGATGATAACTCATACTAAAAATCAAATTAGTATTTATCCTGCAAACAATTCCTTCCCAAAAGCGGATGTGAATTTCGTCTCTATCTGAAATCACCATTTAGGAATACCATCTGATCCTAAAAATTTCTTTCATAAATATTTAAGTAATGTTTATAGCTTTAAAGTAGACTTCACAGGGGTTAATTGTCTGGAACTTACTGAGTTTATTGATTAGGAACATAATGGAATCATTATGTTTGAGTTTTAGGCAAATCTATAATGAAATCAATGATATGGTCTCTCATTTCCATTCCAGTACAGGTAGAGGCCACAAGAAGATGGTTGGGTGCTGGTGTTTGGATTTTACCTGCAGACAATATTGAAACTTATCTAAGTATTTTGTTGTTTCACCTTCATATTAGGCCAGTAAAATAGTTTTCTAAGTGTTATTTATTGTTTTCTAATTATCCTAGATGGCGAGCTGAGTTTCTTATGTACTTTGTCCAAGACTATTAACTTTAATTATGAATGTTATGTAAGAGAGTCTGTTTTAAATCGTGCACTAGTCCCTTCTTGTCGATACTTTAGATATGGTTTATTTTGGGTTCTGGTACTTTTTGTAATTACTTTGCCATTCGGTACTTGATAGATCCCTTATTCTTTGTTCCAGGTCACTTTTGTTGGAAATACTAAAAACAAGTGAGAGGGAATTGAATCAGTTGTTTATAAGCAACAATTTTATACCTTTTAAATATTGTTTATCTCTTCCTTCAAGTGATCATCAACAACTTACAACATATGGACGATTAAGAAAGTAAAGACCATCGATCACACATAAAGTACACACAGAAACAAATTTTCACAAGGAAACCCAAAAAGGGATAAAACGCTTCTTCAAAATGATAGGCCGATCTTCGGTTAAGTCATTTGGTGAGCACCAATAACTCAATGTGGTGCTACCTCTACTTTACAAAACAGCTTGTTTGAGAGCACCAACTCTACGGTTTCTATAGCACCCATAGAAGGAAGCACCAACTCACAGATATTCCAGCACCAACGGATGGAAGCACCAACTTCGATTCACGGGCTCAACTTTTGTATGCTTGAGAACACTTGTTCTCCCTTGCACCGCCACTGCCACCCTAGTTTCTCTGGCTACAACCCGGTCGACTTCATCAACTTCCTGTGTTCAAGCTCCACTTGAATCGAGGAACCCGGTGTCACTCCGAGCACCTCCCAACCACCCTTAATATATTAAATAAAGAATACATCAACAAAATATATAGAAAATCGCTGTACCATTCTTTCTCGTTACGTAAATCGATCTTCAACAAATTATTAGCAATTCATCTATTCCTGCAATGCATTCCCAGCAGTGCATACGTAGCTATCACATTCTTATGTCATTCTTTATAACTATACGCTTTATCAACACTCTCGTTCTGTTCTGTTTCTCTTTACATTTCATCTCATTCGGTATCTCGGTTAAAATTTCATAATGCGCATCTTCTCATCTCTCCTTTCTTACAGTTTCATCTTTTCTGGCCGGGAACAACTAGACAAGGAATTTGTCATAGTTTTTCTTTTATACATTCTCCCTTGACGGTTCCACTTCACCTTACAATAGGCAATCCAAGGACACATGTCTTAGCGTGATAATTGTTTCGTAACTCAAGAATCCGTTTTGTTTAGCAGAATCATAATTGATGAGTTACATGTGTGTGGAAGAACAATAACCCTTTGATCACATTCAAACTTTATTCGCACCGTTAGAAAGTTTTTATAATTCTTTCCTTTTAAATCAGGTTTCGGCATTTTTTCATTTCTTTTCCCAAGTGTCTCGATACTTTCACATCGTGATCTCCAAAACTCAATGTACTTTATTCTTGACTCGCTTCTCTTCCCATGACTAGGGTTGTGACCAAGGAAAAACTTTATGTAGAAGGCTCTTTCCGCGATTTAGCATGCTCCTTGAATTTGTAATTCCTTATGTTGAATTTTCCTGTCATCTCCAAATCCCGATCTGTGAAATTCCATAAGGAAATGAGATCAACGGTTCAAATCATTCCTTGATATGACGGCTGCAAATACATCCTTGATTTCGCATATCGTGATTTCACAAATCATGTTGCAATCATTATCATATCGATTCACGAAACTTCGATATGGTATGAGATCAATGGTCAGATCTGATCTTGTCTCAATGGTTGAGATTGAATTTGCAATAATGCGTGCTCGCAATTTCTGAAGTCTCATTGCATTTGTTCACTTGCCACTCCATGTTGCGATCCCCGAGACTCCAACACGGTCTTGAATCAACGGTCCAGATCCCGAGGCTGATGCGGCGGCTCGAATTACATCGCCGAACACATGTGCGAAATCGAGACTCGATGTCAAGTGACTTTGTCGCTTCAAAGTTCGAATCCCGATTCTTCGATGAAGCCTCCTATCGAGCTTCTCGGTAGCTCGATTGTTGCCACACGTCCCACGAATGGATGGTCTAGATCCGTCGGGATTTTAATTTCTTCTTTGTCCCCATGCACCGACCACCGAATTCGATTTCCTGATGGCGATATCACGATGCTTGTCAGACTTCTCCCCTCTTGTTCACGGGGACTTATCCTCCATGCAACTTCCAGGGTCCGACAACGGTCGGCGACCACACCGTCGGCGGCTCACCGGTCGCGTTCGATTATTCAGCGCTTTTAGATCATTCACCTCTCTAAACTTGTCTTATGTTTGCCTATCATCTTGCCTTTGTTGCCATCAATGACCAATACATTAGTTGATTCAGCATGCGGTGCCAGCTTACACGTTATTTAATGCGTGCAATGTTGCCAGCAACTTTACGTCTGTTGATATTTATCTCAAATAACCCATGGACTCTTATTTTTGCTTAATGCGTTTGCTACCTTATTTTCCTTACCTTTGATATGTCTGAATTTGAAGTCAAATTTTCTCAAGAAGTCTATTCATCTTTCTTGCCTTGCATTAAAGACACGGTTGGCTAGCGGATATTTCACAACTATTATCCAGACAATGGTAAAGATTTTCTTCCCAGGAGGTAATGACTCCTCATTTTTAAGGCATGTATTACCTTTGCCAATTCTAATTCATGAGTTACATAATTTCGCTCGTGTTCTTGTAATTTCCAGTATTCATAACAGATAACGTGTCCTTCTCGAGTTAGGACACCACCTAGTCCCCTTCTTTACTTGCATCAACACATCATCGGTGAAGTCTTTGCACAGATTACTTTACCTTCAATATGGGTGCAATTGTCAACAATTCCTTCAGCTTGTTAAAATTCTCTTGACACTTAAGTAACAAGTTAAACTTGGTCCTTTATTTTGTGTAATGACGTGATGGGGTAGGCTATGTTGGAAAACCCTTCTATGGAAATCGTGATATTATGCGGTGAGGATTCCCATGAATGGTTGGATATCCACTACATCATAGGTGCCGACCATTCCATGATGGAAACATTTTCTGGGGTCTCGACAATGCCTTCTGCTAAGGTACATGTGTCCTAGATGTTAATATTTTCTTTTGATAAAGATCCTGATTATTAAATTTGGCGTATGGTTTGTGTTTCCTCAATGTTTACACAACTATTCTTAAGTGTTCTTCATGTTCTTCCTCCATTTTTAGAATAGACGAGGAATATCATTGATAAATACTAGTACGAACTTGTCTAAGTATTGGTGGAAAATCTTTTGTTCATTAGGCACATAAATGTGAGATGGATTAGTGGTAAAAGGTATGAATATGAATTTGTAGTGTCCATATCTTTTTCGAAGAGCTGTATTTCTTATATCTTCATCCTTTATCCTAGGTGATGATACCCGGATCGTAAATCCAATTTTTTGAAAAGATCTTGGCCCCCACCTACTTGATCAAGCAGGTCATTTATCCTAGGTAAGGTTTTTTTTAATAGTCATTTTATTCAATTGTCTATAATTGATACAAAGTCTTCGGAGTGTCTTCTTTCTTTTTCTAGAGAATTTGGTGCCCCCATGGTGAAACACTAAGTCTAATATATTCTTTGTCCAGCAGCAATTGTATTTTTAATTTGTCAATTGAGTGCTCATTCTGTAGGGTGCTTTTGATATAGGGGTTTATTTGGGTAGTAGGTCTATGGAGAGTCTATTTCCCTTCCTGAGTTTGTAATTCCGATTATCTCATCTCATTAATAAACATGTCTCTGAATTCACGTGGGACAACAAAGTCTTCTAACTTTGGCTTATCTTCTTTCTAACAGGTTTTTTGCTTGGATGGCATAAACTTGACATCCCTTTCTCATCATTTCTTAGTGCATGGTACGAAACTTGTCCTGGTGATATAGGTTTCTACTTAATGCAGCAGAACATTCTAGTAGTGTCCGCGATTGATGCAGTATATTTAGGTGTCTTTGTATAACAATCTGGTACTGCTTTGTGATTTTCCAACTAATCCATTCTGATAATCATATCATGAGATCCTAGTGGTGGGATGTTCAGAGTTGTTCTTATGTTTTGACCATCTAAGTTGAATTCAATCGGAAATAAAGTTAACTACTTTCCTTTAGTTCCGTTGCTAGTTGTACCAACCACCATGATTTTCGTGTTTCAATTTCTTAAGTTTATTTGACTCTACTACATCGGGGTAATATAACTTAACATAGCTCAGTCGAATGAAACAAAATTCGGTGTTATTGATTTTACCTTGATTTCTACCACCAAGAGGTGTTATTTATTTGATCTGGGCTTACGCCCATGTTACCTTGTGAGGCTTCACGCAAATTATGAACCCATAATCCTGTTTTCTAAAGATTAAACGTGGGGAGTTCCTCCTTAGATGAGGTTCTCCACATTCCCAACTTTAATGGTTTTCGCGGGGTTTGTCCCCAAACTTCTTAGTTCCTAGATTTACGGTTTATCGTTTCCTTGCATATTAGGATGATTGGAGTGAAAAAATTTTTTTCGGAAGATTTTGTTGCGTGTATTACGATAAGGAGCAGTTGGTATCCTTTCTTAGTTCATTCGATCTTATTTGTTATATTTCCAGCTTTGGGAAACTATGTTCATTGTTTATACTGGTTGTAGCACATCCGATATTTTCTGAATACTTCACTCAATGACTTGGGATTATCAAGAGCTCAATTTTGTCCCAGTAGATTTGTGGTAAATAGCTTAAGAATTGTTGGAATTTTACCTTATCCTCCCAAATGTGAGGTACAAACCTTAGTAATTCGAGGAATTTATTTATGGGGTCCTCTATTGTCATCTATCAGAGTCTTAACTCATAAAATTCCTTCGTTTTCCTTTCATAGTAGCTTCGGCGAATGCTTGTTTCTTGAAATATTTCTTATACCCAAAGTCCAGGACCATTCATATGTTTCTCCTTTAGGCCCTTATTGAATTTTGGAATCTTGCCACCAAATCTGGCCTTCCCTTCCAGTTAATAAGTAGCCATTCACGACCTTCATGTTCTTTGGAATAGTTATATATAAGGTATTTTTTGTAATCCAATAACCAATACCTCAACTTCTTCTCTTGTTACGGATTCTCCATCAAGGTAGCTAGTTTAATTTTCTTGAATTCTCCTTCATGGTGGTCTACTTGTTTTCTCTTTACATGCGTTTTTGTTTTTCCTCGGTTGAAGGTGTACCTTCAGATGAGTTGTATCCTTTTTCTGTTTCAGGTCTAGATCTCTTGGAATCCCTCTTGCTAACTTCTTGATGCGTTATTATCGTCCTTTGAGATTTTATTGGTCACTATACTTTAATGGGACCATTAATTTCTAGTTGATATTCTTGAGATTTCTTTAATTTTTTCATTGTCAACTTTGAAAACCTACCGCGTGTTCAATGATGAGAGATTCCTTATTGTTTCTAGAACTTGATGGGGGTGGAAAGCTGCATCACTAATGTCTACGATTTTGAAGTCCGCATCCAAGATTCCCGTCGATTCGGATTTCCCCGTCTTCTTGTGCTGCCACGATTAACACAAAATAGAAAGGTTTTGTTTGTAACAATAAGGTTTATTAGTTTTACATAGAAATATATATATATATATATATATATATGTATACCTATATATATATGTAGAAATAAATCATATGGCTGTTCAAGGTCCAAGTGTTGTAAGCTTTGCTCTGATGCCATATGTAATATACCTCTAATTTCAAAAAAATAAAAATAAAAGAATTCTGGACTCCGATTCTCAATTTAAAGATATATCTAACTCAATCTTATTACAAGGAGATTTATCACTTCTTCCTCCCACACTAATACTTACCAAAGGATTTTTTATAAGTAAATTTTTAAAAACTTTACCTCTTTCTCATAACCCTTGACTCTTTGCAATCATATAAGTGTGTCCTTCTATTTTTAAACACATAGGCTATACTTCTACCATTAGCAGACTATACATATAGATCCCATAATGTTTACACAATGATTTTTATACCTATAAAACTATTGCAAAAACACGTTGCGCTATCAAATTATTATACAACGTTATATATAAACAAACTAATTGTGCCATAAAACGTTTAAAACAAAAACCTATATCTATATAAGTCCATTAACAAATGAATTGCGCTAGCGAGGCCTACTGTGAGTTGAGTTTTAGAAATGACCCTTCATAAATTCTAGAGTGCTCAATAGTTTCTTTGGATACAGTGTCAGAGAACTTAATGAATTCTTTACTATCCATGTGGTCCCAATACGTATGAAGATCGGACGTCGAAACGATAGTTAAGGGTCGGTTCTCACCTCACCCCTGTAGGGATAAATATCGTCCCATTCAAATTAATTATGAATGGCTTTCCCTCTTCTGCGAACTTTCCATTCCCGAACCCCTGCATTTGGCTTCACATCCATTCCATTTCCAAGGGTAAGATAGAATCCATTGGTGTTATAATAAGGCAAGTGCCCTTCCACCGTTATTACAAGTTATATGTCCCTCCACCACCACCTGGCTCACCGTTTCTGGCCTGTCCATCTTCAAATGGGCTTTTAAAATTCCTTTTCCTTCGTCTTTTCTGTTTCTCCCAGCTTTCTATGTATTCCTGTATTATTATCCAACCTTCACATATTTCTTTAATACTCCATTTTCATCCTTGTCACCATTGAACCTCTTCCATTAGAGACTCCACTATTATCTGTTGTCCATTTTCCTTATATATTATGTGATTATAAAGTCCTTGTGTCCATTTCACCCAGATGGCAAATGGTCCTATTTACCTTCCTTTAATTCTAATCTCCTTCCACTATTTGTCTGTCCACCCCTCACTGTCCTGTGGGCTATTTATTTGGTGTGTTTCCACTGTGTCATTTTTCATGTGTGGGAATATTATGTCTTTATGTCTTCCATCCATTTCTGTGTCCATCCATGTGTAAAACTATTTATCTGTGCCATGGGGTTATCCATATTACATCTGTCCAGTTCTTTCGTGGCTGTCCTTCTGGTCAAGTGTCCATCCATTTGTGTGTGTTTTTCTTTGTGTATCCAGCTCATTCCTTCCATTTTCCTTGGGCTATATTTTCTTCTGTTGGTTATTTCCTTCTTCCTTTTCCTTCCTGTTATGCCCTCCAGTTGGTGGTCGGTGTTCGTTCTGGTCATCTGTGTTGTCTCAGTCTCCTACCTGGGGCTGGATCCTGCTCTTCCACAGACCCTCTGTGTTCGTTATCCATTTGTCTCCACATTGTGGATTCTCGTGTCTCTATTCTGATTCTCGTGGATCATTTTATATTTCCTATCTTGGTGTTTCCTTCTGGATGTGTTTGTCCTGTGTGGTCCGGTCTCGGTGCCTGATTGTGTTCAGTCCTTGTGGTCTCGTGATTCCTACAGTGTCTGTGTTCGTGTGTATGTGTCATCCATCCTTTGTTCCGTGGTCGTTCGATTCTCCAGTTGGTCTTCCAGTGGGTTTCCGTGTCTCTGTGGTGATTCTTTGTCCTTGTCCGTTTCTCACCTCCTTGTCCATTGTGTCTGTCTGTGTGTCCTTCTCCAGTTGTGTCTTGGTCGGCCATTTCCTGTCTGTCCTGTCCACTGCCTGTTCTGTGGCTTCCTGTGTGTGCATTTCTATGGTCCACCTCCTGTCTCTGGTCCTGTCTCTCTCTGGGCCTGGTCTCTCGTTCCTCTTCTCGGGCATGTCTGTCTCTCTCTCTCTCTCTCTCTCTCTCTCTGTGGGTCTGTCTGTAAGTCCATGTGGGGCTGTGGTTTCACCTTGGTCACTGGTCTCGTGATTCTCATTCCACATATTTAGTTCCTTATTTCCTGGTCTATGCTCAGTCTTGATTCTGTGTTTCAGTTCCATGGTTCTTCATTCTCCTTCCTCCGTTCACCTTTCTTTCCTTGGGGTCCATGGCTGGGATCACCTCTTCTGTGTCTTCCACATGTGTCCACTCACTGTGTGGTCAGTTCCACTGCTGTGATTCCTCCTTGGGGTCCACCTCCACATGTCTGTGTCCATGTGTGGGAGTCTCCTTGGGGTTTCCTTGTTTCCACTGTGGTCGTGTGTCTGTGTTCGGGTCCATTCGGTCCATGTCCTGTGTGTCAAGTTGTCTGTGGGGATCCTTCTCTCCACCTTTTCTTTGTGTCTTCTCCACCTTGTGTCTGTGTCTCTGTCTCCCTCTTTCCTCTCTCTTTCCTTCTCCTCTCACCTGTTGCTCAGTCTCTCCCTCTCTCCTCCTGCTTTCTCTCTGTTCTCTCTCTCTCCGTTTCCTTCTCTCTCGTTCCCATTCTCTCCCTCCCACTCCTCTCTCTTTTTTTTTTTTTTTTTTTTTTTTTTTTTTTTCTCTCCTCTCTCCTTCTCTCACTCCTCCCTCTCTTTGTGTCTCTCTCCTCATCTTTGGTCTCCTCTCTTCCTTTCTCCTCTTTTTTTTTTTTTTTTTTTTTTTTTTTTTTTTTTTTTTTTTTTTTTTTTTTTCTCTCCCTCACCCCCCACTGTCACTCTCTCTCCTCCTTTGTGCCTTCCCTTTGTTTCTCTCTCTCTCATCTCCCTCCTCTACTCCTGTCTCTTTGGCTCTCTCTCCTCTCTCTCTCTCTCTGATTCCATGTCTCCTCCATCCATCTCTCACTTTCTCCCCCTCTCTCTTGACCTCCTTTTTCTCTCTCTCTGGGATCTTGTCTCCCTCTTTCTGCTCATCTTCCCCCACTTTCCCCCTCTCTTTTTTTTTTTTTTTTTTTTTTTCTTTATTTATTTCTCTTCCTCCCATCTCTCTCTTTGCCTCTCTCTCTCTACCCAATCCATCTCTCCCTCCCCCCCAAAACCCCCTCTCCCTCTCTCTTGCACTCTCTCTACGTATCACTTTTCACCTCTCTCTCAGTTTCTCCCCTCTAGTGCCTTTCTCTTTCTCCCTCTGGGACCCTTGTCTCTCTACCCCTCTCTCTTAGAGATCCATCCATGTCTCTCTCTCACATTTCTGTCTCTCTCTCTCTCTCTCTCTCTCTCTCTCTCTCTCTCCACACACACCCTCTCTGCTCTCATTCCTTCCTCCATCTCCCTGTCTCTCCACTGATCCATCTCTCTCTTTCATGTCACCCTCCCTTCTCTTTATCTCATCCGCCTTCTCCCTGCACCCCAACCCCTATCCGCGAGAAGAGGGAGGATGGGGAGGGGAGATAGTGGGGGAGATATAGAGGAGCGAGGGAGAGAGGTAGAGAGGGGTAGAGAATGGGGGAGAGGGGGAGGGATAGTGGTAGAGGAAGGGAAGAGGGAGGGAAGAGTGAGGGAGAGAGGAGACAAGGGGCGCAAAGTGAGTGAGAATGCAAGAAAGTGATTGAGGAAGGTTAGATAAGGGGAGATATAGAAGGAGAGGATGGAGAGAGAGAGAGTGGGGAAGTGAGAGAGTGAGGGGGAGATAGGATTTTTGGATGGTGAGAGAGATGGGAGAGGAAGGGGATACAAAGAGGGGAGAGAGAAGGTTAAATACAAAGTTTAGAGAGAAGGGTAGATGAGAGAGAGAGAGAAAGGGTTATAGGTAGGAGAGATGAATGGGGGAGAGGAGAGATAGATAGAAATAAGGGGGAGAGAGAAGAAACTAGAAAAAAAGAGGGAGAGAAGGAAAAAAGAAGAAGAGAGGAGAGAGAGAGAGAGAGAGAGAAGAAGAGAGCATGGGGAGGATTGGAAAAATGTCAAGACAAGACATACAGAGTGAGTGGGTTAAAAAGATAGAGGGATGGGGAATGATGGGAGAGGGGGAGGGAAAAGAAGAAGGGGAGGGAGGAAGAAGTGAATGTTGAGCTAAGTCTACCCACACTCCTCTCTCATTTCCTTATGCCTTCATCAAAATAATTCCTCTTACAGTTTGGTTATGTCGGTTTCCCATTACTAAATGACTCGGTTTTCTTATCAATATCTTTCTTGATTGATTATTTGCACAATTATTTCTATTTTATTGAAGATAATTGTATGTCACAGTTTGGGTTTGAATTATTTTTCATCATGTTTACGATTGATTGAGAGTGCAACAGGTCAACCAAGTCCTTTTCATATGAAACATCGAAAAGAAAAATGCAACAATTCAAAGAAGTGGATTTCGGGCTTATATTGTGAGCAAATAGATAGGTTAAATTTTTGAATGTGGAGATCCAACAATTAATTTAGATCAATGACTCTTATGCATTCAAGGTTTCAAAATCAGAGGTTTAATGACAAAGATATTGAAGATTCACTCACGGAACATTGTCACTCTGGGATATTTCAATCCAGAACAAGCACAAACCTCCAAAGTACCAGAGCCTCGAAGTGTCGGAGCCCTTGAATTGCCACATCACTTCACGAGTTCAGTTAGCTGAGAGATTTCAATCTACAATAAGCATGAACCTCTAAAGTACCGGAGCCATGAAGTCCCATAGCTCCTGAACCCGCGATCCCGCCATTGAGTTAGGTTATCAGGAAATTTCAATACAAAACAAGTCGCGAGACTACCGAGAAATGTGAGAGAAATGGTATATATATATATATTTATAACGATACGTGAAATCTATAATTTTATGTTTACATATATCTATAGAGTCCATAATGTCTCGTACCTTTCCCTTTAACGAGGAGAAAACTCAGCTATTAACAATGAACTTTATGAAAAAACATTTAAATAGAGATATCCATAACTTTTTCATATATTCAGACTTGTTAAAACACATAGATAATACCATGTAAAGGGCAATTATAGAAGAGACGATTTCAGAACTAAATTATCTGTTTATAAATTCCACATACAAACAGATTTCCACAAGATACTTTACTTCAGCACAAACAGGTGCATACATCAGATGTACATTTAATCATTCTAATAAACAAGGAGAGGGTTAACCTATATGAACGGAGTTCAGAAAGACAAAGGAACAACCATGTTCCTCTCAATCGTAGAATAGGGCAGCCACAACTATTTTCATGATTCACCCCCTAGCCTAACCATGAGTCCACGAGGGAAAACTTGGAATATCCTCTTCAACAATGTCTTCCACTCTCTGTAATATCCTCCTTGCCTCACACTTAATGTTCAATGTTCATAACAAAAAAATTCCATGATGCTCCTCCTTCGACGCATAATGGCGGTGTCCTGCCTCTTCACATATGCTATTTTATCCCACCATATTTTTGCCTAGGTCTTTTTCCCCTCCCTTGGGAATTTTTCGTAGCTTTCTAAATCCTTGTTTTTTAGGGGATGCTAATGGCCAAATCCTTGATTTTTTACTTGTAACAATCAACCCAGAGGCAGTTCCAACATGTTTCCCCCACTCATGGAATCATGGTCAACTAAATTTAACATGGTTGTTCCATTTTGTCCTCCTGCAATAATTAAACAATATTCTACTTACAGCCTGAAGTGTCGCCAGTCAAATGGTGGGTCAAATTGGGTCTCTGTCCAAAATTCATAATAATTAATTACAATTTATCAAATTTGAAATTGGAATTGCATAAATGGAAAAACATTTCCAAATTCAAATTTATTAAAAACAAATATTTTCTAATAAATTTTGAATTTCAAAACTTTTATTTTTACTTGGGGATGTCCTGACCCCTTCTCTCTCTCTCTCTCTCTACCCCTCTTACTCTTTATATGCTTCTCTCCACCTTCTTCCCTCTCCACCCTCGATTATCTCTCTCCCTCCCACTCTCTTGGCCCCTCCCTAAATCCTCCCCCACTCTCTCTGGCCCCTTCTCTCGCTCTCTCCCCCTCCTTCCCTCTCTTCCCTAATATCTCTCTTTATCTGCCACTTTTTCTTTCCTTCTCTTGCCCTCTCTCTCTCCTTTTCCCCTCTATATCTCCTCTCTTTCCCCCTCACCCTATTTACCTCCCTCTACCTCTCTCTCTCTTTGCTTCCCTCTCTCCCCTCCCTCCTACTTTCTCTATTTCTCTACCCCCTTCTCTCTTCTATTTTCTCTCCCACCCCATTTCCCATCTCTCTCTCCCCTATCCCCTTCCCTCTTTTACCTCTCTCTTTCCCTTCTCTCTCTCCCCTCCTCCTCCTCCCTCTCTCCTTCATCTACCCCCTCTCTCCCACTCCTATGTATCCTCCTCCACCTCCCTTTCTCTCTCTCCCTCTCCTTCTCTCACTCCTCTATATTCCCCTCTCTTTAGCGTGTCTCTCTCACTCCTTTTTGTCTCTCTCTCTCGTTCTCTATCTTCCCCTTTCTTCCTCTATCTCTCCCCATGTTCTCTCTCTCACCTTCTCACCCCCCTCCACCACCCAAATGTCACCTCTCTCTCCCTACCTTTTGCCTTCCCTTTATTTCTCTCTCTCTTTCTCTCTCCCCCTCACCCCACTGTCACCTCTCTCTCCCTCCCATTTTGCTTGCTTCCCTTTATTTCTCTCTCTCTAGCTCTCTCCTCTCCTCCTCTATCTCCCTTACTGTCTCTCTTTACCTCTCTCCCTCTCTCTCTCTAGTTCCATGTCTCCTCCCATCCATCTCTCTCACTTTCTTCCCCTCTCTCTCGACCTCCCTTCTTCTCTCTCTCTACTGTTCTATTTTTATCCCCTCTTTCTCACTCAGTATCTTCCCCCTTCCCTCTCTCCCTCTCTCTCTCTAATTCCATGTCTCCTCCCATCCATCTCTCTCACTTTCTTCCCCCCTCTCTCTCTCGACCTCCCTTCTTCTCTCTCTCTACCTGTCTATTTTTATCTCCCTCTTTCTCACTCAATATCTTCCCCCCACTTTCCCCTCTCTCCCTCTCTCCTTGTTTCCCTCTATATCTATCCCCTACTCTCCCTCCCACTCTCTCTCCTTACCTCTCTCTCTCTCTCTCTACACAATCCTTCTCTCTCTTTACATGTCTATCTCTCTATATACCCCCATCTCTCTCTTACACTCTCTCTACATATAACTTTTCACCTCTCTCTCAATTTCTCCCCCCCTCTCTAATACCCTTTCTCTTTCTCCCTCTCTAGGACGCTGTCTCTCTACCCCTATCTCCAAGAATCCATCCATATCTCTCTCTCTCACACACATTTCTACCCCATCTCTCTCTCTCTCTCACACACACACACACACACACTCTCTCTCTATCTCTCTCTCTCTCTCTCTCTCTCATTCTCTCATTCCTTCCCTCCATCTCTCCCTATCTCTCTCTCCACCCCCCAATCCTCTCTCTCTTGTCATAACTCCCTCCCTCCCTCTTTCCCTTTATCTCATCTACCTCTCTCTCCTGCACACCCTAACCCCCTATATCACGAGAAAGAGAGGGAGGATAAGGGAGAGGGGGGGAATAGTGGGGGAGATATAGGGGGAACGAGGGAGAGAGGTAGAGAGGGGTAGAGGTGGGGGAGAAAGAGGGAGGGGGA
>SNQJ01S0185547.1:0-18717 GCA_010110895.2 Picea sitchensis | reverse complement strand
GGAAGAGTGTACATACTTCTGGGGTGTAAATACTTCATGGGGTATAGACATGGCTGAAAGAAAAGGACCTCTGCATCAGGAAGATAATCAGGCTCCACAACCAACATGGTATCCGGGTGGTAGTGTCAGAGTGACATTGGGCGTTCACTGCATGTTGATAGGAGAAAGACCAGCTGTAGTGAACCCGGTTGGAACACTCATAGTATTCATGAGATGGGCCATCTCGACAGGGAGAGTAAAGTGATATGTAGTATTCAACGATACAATCTCTGTCTCAGAAAACACTGGAGGGTTGATTTTGGAGACCATAGGTGAACAAGGACTAAAAAGGGTCCTTCAGAAATCACCTGCAGACCAAAAAGTATTTTGGCCTTCGACACTGGGAAAAGGCCCAACAGGTGATCCAGAAGAAGTAACAACTAATTCTCCGAAAGAATTCAATCATCTAAAAGGGCACTGAGAATCACTGGGAAGTCAAAAATCCTCTCGAGTATTTGTAATTCAAAAACATTCGAGCGAATCAGTTCGTTCCCCTTGTGGTGTGATGACGACTGGGGCTTCACTCACTATCGAAGATCCTCCAAGTGTGCTTGTGGGCAAGGGTTGGGAACCTTCCAGATGCTCTGGAGATAAACCCTACATTCTATGTGAACGACGTGGAGGAGATATTGTAAATGAGTGACAAACTTCGCGAAGAAAATCCTATGGTCAACTTAGAGAAACAAACAACACACGCTAGTAAACAAAATCTAGGAATCAATCACCAGGAAAACAAGACCTTCTAATTTCGAAGCCACTAGTTGGTGATGAAATCCAACATCTCAACAATGAGACGAGAAGGGGTGGGGCTATGGTGGAAAAGTTATGCTGACTACCTGCTTAACGGACTTACACCCTGGTGCAATCTCCCACATATAATCGTGGGTATACCCTCCAAGGAGCCCGAGTGAGTTTGGTCAACATCAATTCTAGGTACCGTGAAGACTTTCCCCTTCACAGTCACCTTGGGTAAGAACCTAGAGAGATAGGCCACTAAGGTCACCACAAACAACGGTAAAGCCTAGGGGAACAGTCGACAGTCCGATCCACATGCAAAGGCAGGGTATCTAGCCCGGAATCAACTCAAAAGGCTTCCACTCATCATTGTGGGTATACCTCTGAGTGACCCCCATAATACATGCCATCTCTACACTGATGTCAATGAAGCAGGGTGAGTAACTCTACCAACATCAAAGCGACCTGGTGCTTGACCCTTGTGTAAGAAGGGATTCCCAGACAATATGTTGCAAATGGAATTTAACACTCCCTAACACAAGATGCTATTGTGTGTTTTGTGCTTTTGGAGAGTGTATCTCTCTTCCTACTCCAAAGCACCAGCCTATCTAAATGTTGGTGTAATAGAACCCTAGAAAAGAGTTACTAGATAAATTTTATGATTACGCAGTGTTATTAAGAGCTGTTGTTTACTCAAAGGAAACGGAAGTGAAACTTATGTTGTATGACTCTAACCCAATAATGCAAGGATGAGAATGAAATATATCACTTTTCATTCAATGAATCCTATATATGGGAGAGAGATAAATTTTTCTAGATCAACCTTTAACTACAATGCAAAATTTCCTGTGAAATGCAAATACAAACAATCACTTATCAAATGACAAGTCTCTATTGTGTCTTTTTCAAATACTTCAACAATCTCAATAATTTGATTTTCAATATTTTCAAAAAGAAAAGAATTTTTTGAAAGAAAAAATTTTTGTTTACTTTTCAAAATGGACCCACACTATGACAGCGAGAGTACTGAAAATCAAAAGCAAAATGAACAAGCAATGACAAACTCAATCAACTCTTTCAATGAAAGCAAAAATAAAGAGAAAACCAAGGTAGTCTTCTCAATTCAAACGAAAATGATCTTCAATACAATAAGCAAATGAGAAAAACCAAGCACTCAACCTTCAACCAATCACTAGTTCTTAACTAATCAAACACACTCAAAGTCTGAAGTCAGAGAGAATGATTTTTCCAAGAATAGCTAAGAAACGAAAGTCAAGACAAAAAATGACTAGAATAACCTTGAAATCCAAAATAGTTCATACATGCAAACAAAGACAAGAAAGAAATCAATCAAATGATCCAAAAGGCTCTTATGAGGTAGTCAAACTGATCTAGGCAGTTAAAAATGCCAAAATTCAAATCCAAAATTTTGAACAAAAGAATTTGCAGGCAGGCTATATAACATAGTGCGAGAATCAGTAATTCTCGCAGGTGACCCTTGAGTAGGGTATGAGAACCTCGCACTGAAACCTAAAGGCAGAGTGCGAACTCTACCTATTCTCGCAGGTTTCAATGGAGTACAGTGCGAGAATGCCTGAACATAGTCAAAATTTTGAAAAAGGAAGTAAAATTGGAAAAGACCTCTGGACCCAGAGGGTCTATCAGGATATCCTGAAGACTCAGAGATTGACAGGACAAGAGAAAAGTGAAACCAGAGAAAATGGCCACAGAAAAATATCAAAATCCACAAAGAAAGTGGGATTCTCCCCAGCGGAGTCGCCAATTTTTTTATTGGATAAATCCATAAGTGTGGACACAAACCGATCTCCGTAGATCCACCTGGATCTAGAACAAAGCAAGACAGAATAATACTCTTTCCCTAGATTTTGACTATTGAATTAACTAAGCAAGAAATAATAACATACCTTATTATCAATTCCTATGGTCTTTGTTTCTCTCGCTTCGCTCCAGTGCTCTCGTGCAGTCAAGACCAAGACAACACAAACCAACCAAAGTGAAGAAAGAGCAATCTATTCAACAGTCAATCTATGTATATGATCAAGGAATTATACAATAAAGTGGAAAAGGCTTTATGGGAAAGGGACATATTACTGTATCATATTAATGGAAAGTAAAGATTACAACCTGAGCCTTGATGTCGCAAACTTCCTTTCGATGGCCCTTGGCCCTAACACACACACTTGCTCACTTGCATGAAGAAGATCAACTCATTTGAATGAACTTGATAGAGTCTGTTGTAGCATCAATCCTTCACACAATTCTTTCACTAATTCTCCAATGAATCTCTTGCTTGACTTTGCTTAACCTTTTCCATGAGAATTCCCTCAATATATAGGAGAGAATGAATTAGTTACTTGGATAAGAGTGATCCCAAAATATCAAGGAATCCAGTACTAGGATAACCATTCGAATGCCATCTCATCCTTCTACGAGATTCCCTTCTAGAAGCATTGAGAATTCACCTTTTTCCTTGCTTTGGAAAGAGTTCGCACCCTAGCAGTTCAACACAGTGCGAACTTCTCACACCCTGGCTTAAGGCAGCCTGCGAGAATCATGCATTCTCGCAGGCAAATCTACTAGCAGCCAAACCTCCTTCAAAAATGATATTTCTGGAAAGAGAAGAAAGTAACTTTTCTCAGGAGAAAGTTCTAATGAAGAGCCTGAGTACACCATCATCCATACATCATCATGATGACCAAAATCATGGGTAACAGGGTCTTCATTTAGGTTCTCAGTGACTTCAACTAGAGCTCTTAAATCAGAATGTGCTCTTGGCTTAGGATTCTTTAGCCTTAGTTTGATCCTTAAAATTTTAATCACTTTAAGCAATTTACGATTTTCCTTGAGAAATTTCTTGTTCCTCTTCTGTTCCTTTACATGCATTTTAGATAATCTTTCAAAGAAATCCCTTACCTCATCTGAGGTGTTTATTATAGTCTAGTTTTGGGATTTTATGATCCTCTCAAGCATCTTCATCTCTAATATTTCTTCTTGTAGTTTTTCAACCTTTGATGGTTCGTTGACCTTGCTGTGCCTGTTGGTTGATGTTTCAGGAATCTCCAAGTCTGGGACGTCTAATGGAAAAGGTGCTTCTCTAAAAGCATCCTGTTCAGGAACCTCCCTTTCCCCTCACTCTAAATCCTCCTCTAAATCTGTATAAGGCAGATTCAAAACGTTTTTACCAGAGGCATTTCTTTTCCCTTCTGTATCTTGGCTAAAAATGAGCATCTTCTTGGCTTTCTTGGACTTTGAAGAAGAAGTTGGGCCCTCCATAATTACTGGGGAAATGGCTCTCCTTTTTCTTTTACTGCTCTGTGGTGTTGAAAACTTAATGAGTGAAGTCTTCTTCTAGTCCTTGGGCTGGGGTTCTGGTTCAAATTCACCCCAAAAAAGAAGATACTCCCAACTCCTATCCCTCTTCTGTAACTCTTGAAATAACATGAGTTTGATAAGACTGTGATGGGAGAGTCTACTCTGCACCTTGCTAGGTATGGCCTGGACCTAGTGTGTCATCTTTGTTAGACTTTTATGAAGGCAGAAGGGAAGATTCAGAGGACACCTACCTGTGAAATGATTCATAAGCTTGAAATGGTAGAACATTACTCTACTATATCTGCCTTCACACGTTATGTATACCTGGATGGCTTTGAGCAAACATTGCCACTTCTCTTCCAAGTAGGATCTCGGGATATCATTTTTCAAAGTGATACATTTGTGTTTGGGTTTGAGATAAGACCTGAACTCAATATCTTTGATAGAGGTTGACTTGAACCATCTTTCACCAGTCCTTGGCATCTTTGTCACCACTGTCACAACTGCTTCATCAACCTACACTTCAATTGTTCCAACTTTGGATTTGGCTCCGTCAAAGGTCAAGGTGAATGCTTCAGCCACGCCTTGATGAAATCCTTGGAGTTTTTCACAGAACCTATAACAACCAATGTCTCTGAACATCTGACAAATCTCAAGGTGAGATTCCAGATAAGTTATGCCACTGAGCTCCTTCCTGAGAAAATTTCCTCCCTTGTTCATTTGCAGTAACAATTTTCAATACCTGCACTACAATAAAATTGGACGTGGGAAGATGTAGTGGTGCTGATAGGGAATGGATTGAAGTTCGGGTGAGGGAAAATGCGTGATATGGTGGAAAAAGATTTGAATGAAAAACCCTTGATAAAGAATGAAAATCCAATCACAGTGATGATTGTGCCATTTGATCAAGACGAAAATAAAAAACCACGTGATGGATTAGGTAAAGACAAATGATGCGATCTTATGGGGATCCGATCTACTAGATTAGGGTCATTAAATAATCATAACAGACAACAATCACTTGCCCAAATCGTATTATGATTTGATTTTAGTTGATTTCGGAAGCATTTGGGATGATGATGTTATGTACCGATGGCGGTTTGAGAATCCGATGGGATAGTTTGACTGTTAACCGCCTCTGTGCTTTCGACAACTTAAAACACCTCACACATATCATTTTAGCTATCGAAAGAGACAAATTTCGGTATCTTGGAATACTTTGATAAAACGCCCTTAGCTACCGCAAGTGAAATTTTAGAGTTTTTCTAATAAAAATACAGACTCATCACTTTCTTTGGAAAAGGTAGGTCTAAATCTCCTCTTAAAAACCTCTAACTCGACAAAATAATTTGTCTAGTGATCCATGTTGTTCCCTACTGAACATAAATTGGAAAAATTTATGTCAAATAGACAGCAATACCAGCGACCCATGAACTTCATTATGACACCCACCAATCATATCTGGACGATCAGGTCTCCTATCAATATAGGATACTAACATAGGCTCCAACTGGGGATGGCAGCTCCTCGGGAGGTGTCAAGAATCCATAGAAATCTAAATTTCGCAGACCAACTGATCATTGAACTGTCCCCAATATGCAACCTGATCTACTACAAAATCCTTGGTAGCTGAAGATCTTGAACTGAAACCAAACCTCTGTGAAAACTAAAGTCTGGATCATACTTGAACTGAAAAACTGAAAAGCAATCTGAAACTGAACTAGAAAAAATGCTCAGAGTACTGAACTTATTTTCACCCATCTACCTACCCTAATCTACTTCATAATTTTGCTGAATTAGGTAATAAAGAAATGCCAATGAAGCCAGTCCAGTAGCTGCAAAAACACATGGACAACTTGACTGCTTGTCAGTGAAATCCTAAGTATACCTTGATTATGTGTCCTCATAATATGAACTGGCAGTTGTTGGCATTTTTGGTCCTTATAGGGAAAACATTTTTAAAAACTCAAACTAACATGGACCTCCATGTAATCTGCTATAGGATGAATTAAAACATGATGCATGATATTTTCCTCTAGATATTCAATGACCAGTTGATCAGTTTCATCCTCAAAATTAAACCATTCATCTACAACTTCAGCCTTGTACTTGAAAACATAATCATCATCAATCTGCAAATCAATAGGTAGTACGATTTCCTCTTGCTTTGGAGAAGGAAGATTTTCCAAGAATTCTTTGAGATCTAGGAAATTATATGACTGAATTTGAGAATCCAAAAGTTCAATATCATTTTCAAACTTTTCAATAACTAGCTCAAGAAAACAAATTTTACTTTTAGGAGAAAATTTGCTCGATTCCAAAATATGAAACACAGTTGTTAAAAAGTGTTCGCCAATGTGAAATTCTGCTAACTTATTCCTGAATTCTTTTATGGCTTCAAAAGATATAGGATTTGCCACATACCCTGTCATCTTGAAACATCATCAAGGCTTTGAAATCTGGATTCTTCGGCAGTGAATTCGCTTGTGAACCTTGAAGCTCGGGATCTTGAACAATGGAGTCGCCAGGTGAATGATACATCCTTCCTGTGTTTGGCTTCTGTTCACCATTAGAATTCAAATATAAACTTGATATATTTTTTGGAGAACTCAAAAGCTCGTCCCCTTTGGAGTCGCCAAAATGTTAACGCTCTGTAATTTTCCCAAGGCTACGGAGGCAGTCACAGAGGTAACCTCAAACCACTTGGAGTCTTGGATCTAACCCTCCAAGACTCAGAGAGGGCTCTCTCTTTTTTATTTAACTTGGTTTGTATGGGATGGATGTTAGGCTAGCTATGAAAGTATGGAGTCGGGGTTTTTGAAATATTTAGATGAGGATGTGGTTGACGAGTTTCTCAGATCACCATTGGGCTATGGGGTCGGTTTATAAGATAATGATCAAATCAGATATAGAGGTAAATGTCTCCATAGGGAAAGATAGTAACAATTGTTGGATCGTCTTAAGCTTGAATTGTGTCGATTGAGGAAGAAATGGGGGAAGAAAACTGAGAAAATGAGCAGTTAAGAATTCATAAACTAATCTTTAGATGAATAACAATATAGATTATTGAAAAATTGGACAAAGAGTATGCATGCATAAATTCTTCTCCATAACTCTCTTTCAATAATAAGAAATGAAATTGCTTGAATGATAGCAGAAAGATAACTAAAAACAGACAAGGAACACACCACCAACAATGCTACACAAGAATCCTGTAAATTATTTTCTCTATTACTGTTTAGTCATTCAAAATTTATAGACAAAAACCTCCTGGAGTAGCAAGGCCCATAGTCCAACCAAAAGGGAAAAATTTTACACAGGTCGAACCCTGCTTACATCTTTTACATGTGTATATAAAGGTAAAGATACTATCAGTCCTCAAAAATTCGAACTCTACCTATGCTTTCTAAAAATAGAAAACAATTACAATAATTGACACATGTCACAGATGGTCTCCCAAACATAAGGGTCGATTATAATAGAAATGACACATGCAAAACTTCTCTTGATTTATAGAGTGTTGTTTCAGTAGAGTCCTTTTCCATTCGAAAGGAAGACAACACTTTGACAGGTGGAGAAATAGCATTCCCTTTATTGGTCTTCACGATATCTTCAATAAATGTCAAGAAGATGACAAGGCACTTTGAAATCCTGTTGTGACAGATGGACAATCTTTACCACGAATTTCAAGAGCCACTTAACCGATTCTCCTTAATACCTACCTCAAAAACTTGAAAAGGGTGATGAGCTGTATCCCTTTAATCTTTATCTTTCATTTGGCACCCCTTTCACAAAATCTCGACACCAAACATTTCGATCTATGCAAAACATGAACATTCTTTCATCCTTTACACTTTCAGTAGATTATAGGTGTAAAACCACAAAGGGTTAGCCGTCAGAAACGTAGCTTTTGGTAGCTAACGACGCCTTGAGGAAAATGAATACGTTGTCGAAAATGTTGAGTTTTCCACCACTGTCCAAAACTACAAAAAGAGACTTCCTTTGACTTACCTACTCCTGAGGGTCTTCATTTAGGTTCTCAGTGACTTCAGCTAGAGCTCTTAAATTAGAATGTTCTCTTGGCTTAGGATTCTTTAGCCTTAGTTTGATCCTCAAACTTTTAATCACTTTAAGCGATTTAAGATTTTCCTTGAGCAATTTCTTGTTCCTCTTCTGTTCCTTTACATGCATTTTAGCTAATCTTTCAAAGAAATCCCTTACCTCATCTGAGGTGTTTCTTATAGTCTAGTTTTGGGATTTGATGACCCTCTCAAGCATCTTCATTTCTAATATTTTTTCTTGTAGTTTTTCAACCTTTGATGGTTCGTTGACCTTGCTGTGCCTGCTGGTTGATGTTTCAGGAATCTCCAAATATGGGACCTATGATGGAAAAGGTGCTTCTCTAAAAGCATCCTATTCAGGAACCTCCCTTTCCCCTGGCTCTAAATCCTCCTCTGAATCTGTATAAGGTAGATTCAAAACGTTTTTACCAGAGGCATTTCTTTTCCCTTCTGTATCTTGGCTAAAAATAAGCATCTTCTTGGCTTTCTTGGACTTTGAATAAGAAGATGGGCCATCCATAATTACTGGGGAAATGGCTCTCCTTTTTCTTTTACTGCTCTGTGGTGTTGAAAACTTAATGAGTGAAGTCTTCTTCTGGTCCTTGGGTTGGGGTTCTGGTTCAAATTCACCCCAAAAAAGAATATACTCCCAACTCCTATCCCTCTTCTATAACTCTTGAAATACTATGAGTTTGATAAGACTGTGATGGGAGAGTCTACTATGCACCTTGCTAGGTATGGCCTGGATCTAGTGTGTCATCTTTTTTATGCTTTTATGAAGGCAGAAGGGAAGATTTAGAGGAAACCTACCTGTGAAATGATTCATAAGCTTGAAATGGTAGAACATTACTCTACTATATCTGCCTTCACACGTTATGTATACCTGGATGGCTTTGAGAAAACATTGCCACTTCTCTTCCAAGTAGGATCTAGGGATATCGTTTTTCAAAGTGATACATTTGTGTTTGGGTTTGAGATAAGACCCGAACTCAATATCTTTGATAGAGGTTGACTTGAACCATCTTTCACCAGTCCTTGGCATCTTTGTCACCACTGTCACAACTGCTTCATCAACCTGCACTTCAATTGTTCCAACTTTGTCTTTGGCTCCGTCAAAGGTCAAGGCGAATGCTTCAGCCATGCCTTGATGAAATCCTTGGAGTTTTTCATAGAACCTATAACAACCAATGTCTTTGAACATCTGACAAATCTCAAGGTGAGATTCCAAATAAGTTATGCCACTGAGCTCCTTCCTGAGAAAATTTCCTCCCTTCTTCATTTGCAGTAACAGTTATCAATACCTGCACTACAACAAAATTGGACGTGGGAAGATGTAGTGGTTCTGATAGGGAACGAATTGAAGTTCGGGTGAGGGAAAATGCGTGATATGGTGGAAAAATATTTGAATGAAAAACCCTTGATAAAGAATGAAAATCCAATCACAGTGATGATTGTGCCATTTGATCAAGACGAAAAGAAAAAACCACGTGATGGATCAGGTAAAGACAAATGATGCGAGCTTATGGGGATCTGATCTACTAGATTAGGGTCATTAAATAATCATAACAGACAACAATCACTTGCCCAAATCATATTATGATTTGATTTCAGTTGATTTCGGAAGCATTTGGGATGATGATGTTATGTATCGATGGCGGTTTGAGAATCCGATGGGACAGTTTGACTGTTAACTGCCTCTGTGCTTTCGACAACTTAAAACACCTCACACATATCATTTTAGCTATCGAAAGAGACAACTTTCGGCAGCTTGGAATACTTTGAGAAAACACCCTTAGCTACCACAAGTGAAATTTTAGAGTTTTTCTAATAAAAATATAGACTCATCACTTTCTTTGGAAAAGGTAGGTCTAAAGCTCCTCTTAAAAACCTTTAACTCAAAAAAATAATTTGTCTAGTGATCCATGTTGTTCCCTACTGAACATAACTTGGAAAAATTTATGTCAAATAGACAGCAAGACTAGCGAGCCACAAACTTCATTATGACACCCACCAATCATATCTGGACGATCATGTCTCCTATCATTATAGGATACTAACAGAATGGATGGTAACGCCTTTTAGACTTTGCAATGCACCTGCTACTTTCATGAGGGTTATGAATGATGTCTTAAGGATTTTTCTTGATGATTGTGTTATTGTCTACTTGGATGATATTTTGATCTTTAGCAAATCTCGTGAAGAGAATGTTAAACATGTGAAACAAGTTTTGGATTTTTTGAGAAAGGAAAAGTTTTTTTTGAAGATGTCCAAATGTGATTTTGGAAAAACTTCACTTATTTACTTAGGGCATATTGTTGGAGGAGGAAAAGTAAAAATTAATCCCTCCAAGGTCAAAGTCATATTGGAATGTCCCAAGCCCAACAATGTGACAGAAGTAAGAAGTTTTTTGGGAGCAGCCCAATATTGGAGAAAGTTTATTGCTAACTTTTCTTCCATTGAAACTCCATTACATGCAGTGACAAGTGTCAAGCAAGTTTTTCAATGGGGATGCAAGAAACAAAAAGGATTTTGATACTTTGAAAGAGAAGATCAGTCCAGCGCTATTTCTTGCACTTCCAAATTTAAGAAAACCTTTTGAAATCCAAACAGATGCAAGCAATTATGCAATGGGAGCAGTTTTGCTATAGCATGGTAAGCCCATTTGTTTTCATTCTGAAACTTTTAATGGTGTCATGATTATCTATCCTACTTATGATAAGGATTTGTATATTGCATTGGTACAAAATGTGAAAAAATGGAAACTTTATTTGTTGGGGAAAGAAACCATTGTTCACACCGATCATCAACCACTGCAATACTTACAATCACAAACAAAGCTACAACAAGCTAGGCACTTTAGATGGATGGGTTTTATACAACAGTTCCACTTGGTTATAAGTTATAAGAAGGGAATTTATAACAAAGTTGTTGATATGTTTTCAAGGCCTGTTATTAGTGCTTCAGTTATTCTTAAGCATAGTCCTATCATGCATGAAAGTTATGTTGAGCAATATGCTTTAGATACTGATTTTAAAGAAGTATATGAAAACTTGTGTCATTCTAACCATGTTGAGGAGGTGGATTACCATGTGCATGATAATCTTTTGTAACATCTTAGCAAACTATGTATTCCACAAAAGATTATCATGCACATGGTAATCTTTTGTAACATCTTGGCAAGCTATGTATTCCATAGGGGGAAAGAATCAACATCATAAGAGAATCCCATTCTTCTCTTATTGTTGGTCATTTTGGTGTAGGCAAGACAGTGGCTAATTTACAAAGGTACTGCTATTGGCCTAAAATGAATGAAAGTGTTTCAAGATATGTTCGAGGATGTTTGTTATGTGCCACAAGTAAACCTAGCATTCAAAAGTTGGGTTTGTATACTCCACTTCCAGTTCCTTCTCGTCCTTGGGAAAGTATGTCTATGGACTTTGTAGGAGGTATACCTATGTCTAGATGAAATCATGATTATCTTTATGTTGTGGTTGATCGATTTAGAAAAATGTGTATTTTGATGCCTTGTATGAAGCAGGTTACAGCTAAACAAATGACACAAATGTTCTTTCAAAATGTTTGGGTGCATTTTGGATTGCCTAAATCTATTATTTCTGATCGGGATTCTCGATTTGTTGGAAGTTTTTGATCGAGTTTATGGGCACTCACGGACACCAAAATGAAAAAGAGCACAACTTTTCATCCGCAAACAGATGGTCAGACATAAGTGGTAAATCGAACAGTGGTGCATCTTCTTCATGCTTATTGCAGCAAGCATCCTAAACTTTGGGATGAGCATTTACACTACATTCAGCTTGCTTACAATCGAGCTAAGCACTCTTCAACTCAAACGTCGCCATTTGAAGCATGTTTTGGCTATTTGCCCAAATATCCTTTAGATTTTATCTTTGGGAAGGATATTACTATTGATGGTCAATATGACATTGATAGGGTAGAAAAGTTCATTGAACAAATTTAGTCAATACGTCAAATGGTGCAAGAGCAGTTGGAAAAGAGTCAAGCAAAGTATAATATGAGACATGAAAAGCATCGTGTTGATCACAGTTTTCAAGTTGGAGATGAATTTTGGCTTTACATCAGTAAGGAGAGGCTTAAAGGAGAAGGTAAAAAATTGAAACCAATTCGATATGGTCCTTTCAAGATTATTGACAATATTGGCAACAATGCCTTTCGTTTAGATTTGCCTCCTTATATTCAAATGTATGCAGTTGTTAATGTTGAGAATTTGAAATTATATGAACCTCCTTTGATTGATGATCAAGGAGAGCATGTTCAAATTCCATCTATAGATGATTTTTCCCCAGAATATCTTACAAAACTGCTTGAAGACGCCATCCTTGACAGGAGAATGCAAACTTCAAAACGAGGAAATGTGGAGTATCTTTGAGTTGGTATTAAAGGTACAAATCCAAGAAAAGCCAAGTGGATTGAGGTTGGAAAGGTGAGGGAACTATACCCTCATCTTCAAACAGAATGAAAATAGTCTTTTGGAGGTCCAAAATATTTCCAATGGGGAGGTGTGATCTAGGGGATCAAATTTGGCTCAAAATTCAAAGTGATCAGAATTGCTTCAAATCAAACGAGAGCACATGCCTCATTGTTAAGAACCCAACAAAACTTGTTTGGGTTCAAATTAACATTGGGAGCAAGAGATATCGCGTTCTTTTCAAAATGTCAAACAGGCAAAAAAAGGGATGCTGAATGTACAGTCTGTACAGCTGCTGATGTGGCAGTATATATGACATGTGGTAGGGTTGAGTGGCATACAGTTGGCAGATGTGGATGAATGACATTGTGACACGTGGTAGTATTTGGTTGGTTGTACGGTTACACATGGCCCAATGATGGTCAGCCACGTGGAACCTCGCTATTGGTTGTTTGTATAAAAATTTATTGGAGTCCACCGGGTTTGAACCTGTGACCTTCACCCATGAGTACAACCTTTGCAAAGTTTGCATTGCCAACGTGCCACACCATATGCATTGATATATGTATGGTTTTAAATAGTTTTAAGTTTGAATTTTTTATGTATTGGCGTGGGGGTCCAGGCTGGGGCTTAGCCCCAACCCCGGACACATACACTATTGTAATATGACCACATGTTTTTCCATATATGCGCATCTGTGATTTGGTTTTTATTTTGGTTTCAATGGTTATGTAAACGACCCACCATTTGTCCTTTAACCATTGGCTTGTGGAAACGGGGGCCTATGTTTGTACTTGCGCGCAGTCATATGGGTCATATGGGGGCTAGGTGCGCCCGTAACCATCCTACAGTTTGCATAGTTTGTGTGGTTGCATCCGGTGATAAGTTTTTATGCTTAAATATGCATGTGGGCTAGGTTGAGCCAACAAGGGTGCGATTTGTAGATGCAGAGACACCAAGTTTGAATGGGAACTTCTAGGAAGCCTATCTTCTTCAATTTTTGGCCAAATGAGGTGCTGTAAAAGCCCAGCTAGGGGTTTTTGGACGTTATGAAGCCATTGGAGAAATCTATTTGGGATTTTGAGCATTGTAAAGCACATGTTTGAGAACTTTGATCAAATAATACAAATGATCCATTGGAAGCTGGACCAGGAGATGTAGCCCAAGAGAGGGGTGAAATCCTTTATCATTTGTTGTGTTATGTGTTTTCTATTCACTGATATTGTTGTTGTTTATATTCATCTTGAATGAGTAAATTATATTAAAGTTATGTTTGCAAATTTGGTCCATTTTCATTTTAACACATAAACTTTACTTGCAAATATTTTCAAGAATACAAGTCTTCTTCATTTTTAGATCAACAGTGCAACTGGTATTGGTACCATTACCTTTTAGAGGGAGTCAAGTAAACCATTTCAATTGAAAAATGTTATGCATGTTCCAGGTCTGAAGAAAAACTTGGTCTCAGTCGCAATGTTGGAGGACATAGGCTATGATGTTGTTTTTAGCAGTGGTAAAGCCTACCTGCGACATAAAGCAATTGGTCAAGTCAAGAAGATAGGGATTCGAGTTAAGAATCTCTACATGATGGAGGTAGATGGTTGCGGTGCCATGATAGGCAAGGCAGAAAAAGTGGTGAGCCAGGATGAGGGAGAATTATGGCACAGGTGATTGGGTCATCTTCATCATGGATCGCTGAAGATCATGCAACAAATATCTACTGGACTTCCAAGGGGAACACTTTCTCAGTTAGATCAGTGCAAGGGGTGCACCCTGGGGAAGTATGTAAAGCCCACCTTTCATGAAAATGAGAACCATGCTTCAGTGATCCTGAAGAGAATTCACATGGATGTGTGTGGACCATTCTCGGTTGCTTCAACAAAAAAAAATAGGTATTATGTTATTTTTGTTAATGAATTTTCTCGTAAATGTTGAATATTCTTCATGTAGAAGAAGGATCAAACATTCTTAAAGTTCTGTGAGTTTAAAGCATTGGTGGAGAATGAGTTGGGGAAGAAAGTGAAGTCTCTAAGGAGTGATAATGGTGGAGAATACATCTCTAACGAATTCAAAGACTTCTGTAGTAGATAAGAAATTCGAAGAGAATTCATAGCGCCTCATAACCCACAACAAAATGGGGTTGCAGAGAGAAAGAACAGAATGATCATGGGTGCAACACGAGTGATGTTGCATGATCAGGGCCTACCAATGCATTTGTGGGTAGAAGCATGGAATACTTTGGTTTATGTGCAGAACCATTGTCCTCATAGAGTACTTGGCATGAGTACACCTGAAGAATCTTTTACTGGTAAGAAACCTGATGTTTCTCATTTTAAAATTTTTGGCACATCTGTTTATGTGCATGTGACCAAGGATTCCAGGAAGAAGTTGGAACCGACTGCTGAAGTTGGGATATTTTTGGGATACACAAAAACACCCCGTAATTATCGTGTGTATTTGAAAACAATAAGATGAATGTTATGCGACGGGATATAAAATTCAATGAGGGGAAATCCATGTGGTTGTCGCTTGAGAGGGAGCTAGACTTGCATGCAGAAGAGTAACTGTTGGTTCCCAAGGATGAGTCTCAAGATGTGGATCAGACACATGAGGAGGCTCATGAAGTGGAGGAAACCACTCAAGTAGAGCCATCCATCAGAAATGGCAAAAAGTGCACCACAGAAGCTGGCTGATTGAGACTAGATGCTGCACAGAATGTAGGAGCCCCTACTTCACAATGCAGACAAAGACAATCTCTTGATCGATTTGCTAGATACATGGCTCTCATGAGAAAATGTATTGTGATTGAACCATATTCCTTTCAAGAAGCAGTGCAGGACCCCACTTGGGTTGATGCTTTGGTAGAGGAGTATGACTCCATTGTCAAAAAAAATGCATGGGAAATTGTCCCAAGACCGGTCAATAAATCAGTGATAGGATCGAGATGGATCTACAAGGTAAAGAAAGTTGTTGATGGGAGTTTGGAAAAATACAAGGTCAGGTTTGTGTCCCAGTGCTTCTCACGGATCGAGGGGATATATTATCATGAGACCGTTGCACCTGTCGCAAGGTACTCTTCCATAAGATCTATCTTTTCACTCTCAACAGAGATGGGTTGCCGCATTCATCAGATGGATGTAAAAACTGTGTTCCTCAATAGGATCATTGAGGAATAAGTGTACATTGAACAACCAGAAGGTTTTGAGACCTTTGATAGGGAGTCACATGTGTGCAGACTCAAGAGAGCATTGTATGGGATGAAGCAAGCACCCCTTGCTTGGTACACGGATATATAGCTATTTCACCAGATTGGGATTCACCAAAAGTGAAGTGGATGCAAACCTATACCAAATTGTGGTGGAGGGTAAGATTTTAATCATTGTGCTTTATGTTGATGATTTAATATTGAATGGTGATGTGCAGCTGATACACTCATGCAAGGATGACATTGCAAAGGAGTTTGAGATGAAGGATTTGTGCCTTCTTCATTATTTCCTTGGATTGGAAATATGGCAGCGATATGGTGAACTTTTTGTGTCTCAAGGAAAGTATGCAAGGGAGATACTGGGTAAGTTTCACATGGAGGGATGGAAACCCATGGATATTCCTCTTCCAGGAAACTGGAGGAAAGAGGATGCTACTTCTGGAGAAGTAGTGGATGCTACTATCTATCAACAGTTAGTGGGTTCACTAATGTATTTAGTGAACATGAGACTGGACATTTTCTATGCGGTTAACTAGCTAAGTCAAGCGATGGTTAAGCCTACCAAACTCTTTTGGAATGTAGGTAAGCATGTCCTAAGATATCTGAAGGGAACATCTAAGTATGGATTATGGTACAAACATATGGATGAGGTGAAGTTGCATGGATTTACGGATGCAGATTAGGCAGGCAGCCCAATGGATAGAAAGAGCACATCAAGGGGGATCTTTAGTATCGAATCTACAACTATTTCTTGGTACAACAGGTAACAGAGATATGTGGCACTTAGTTCAGCGGAAGTGGAATACATGGAAACGAGTCAAGCTGCATGTGAGGCTATCTAGATGAGAAAGATCTCGGTTGGTTTGTTTGGTTCTCATTTAGATCCGACAATGATTTATTGTGATAATCAGAGTTGCATTAAGCTCTTGATTAATCCCGTGTTTCATGATAGATCTAAGAATATAGATATCCGGTGTCATCATCTCAGATATTGTGTGCAGTGGAAGATCATGTTGCTTCAATACATTCCTATGGAAGATCAGGATGCAGACGTTTTAACAAAGGTGCTCACCAGGAGCAAATTCGAATATCATAGAGACATGATTGGGGTGAAGGATAATCCCTTTCTTCTTGAGAGGGAGTGTTGAAAAGTCAACAAGAAACATGTGTCTAATTTACTTTTCCCTTAAATAAATTAGACAATAAATATTAATCTATTATTTCATTCATAACTGAGTGATTTGGATTTGTAACAGAATTATAAGTGTAGTGAGTTAAGATCGGTTGTACTAGTTGTAACTAAACATGCACTAGTGAGAGTTTATTTAATAAGTGAACTCACATGCAACTGAAGATTCACCATGGTTAACTACATGCATGTCAGATCCATAGGAGACCTAGTTGAGATAACATGTGAAAGGGACAGTTTGGCTATCAGTTGTGATTTGATCACACATGTAGTGGATATGCTTATGAGCATGTGAAAACTAGACAATTGGTTAATGATCATTGTGAGAATTCTGAATTGTAGAGATCTGTGTAGAGGAGGCAAGTTGTTTGGACACGTGAATTGGCACATGTATTTGCTGATTTGTGTATGATAGTGTGAGACGATTGTATTGTACTGAGAGCTCTTGGATTAGAGTTTTGTATGAGATTGTTTCATGATTCATGATATACATAATATATGGTAGTGAGGTTTTTAGCTTTATGCTTTCCTGGTAAAATTTTTGTGTTATGTGTTCTTGATATTTCACTTTGTGATTGTGGTTGTGATCGTGGTTTAATTTTCCGCAAGAATAATAGTAGAAGTGATTATGTATTTAAAAGTGGTGTATAATTGTTATATCAGGAGAATCGCAGGAAATACTTAATTTGTATTGAAATTTCTACAACATCTACGTGCCATTTTCCTACGTTGTCATTATTATCGCATATGATTGAATCCACACAAATGTGTTTTTTGTGTGGATTCTGGATGAATTATTGGTTCTATCGTTTCTATACATAGGATTAGAGTAGACCCTCTGGAGGTTGAGGCTATCCTCAATTTACCTCCTCCTTCCACACTATGCCAACTCCAAAGTTTGCAAGGGAAGGAATTTTTTTTACGTCGATTCATTCCCAACTATGTTGAATTAATGAAAGGATTTACTCGACTTCTTAAGAAAGGTTACAATTTTGTATGGGACGACAATGCCAACAAAAGTTTTGAAGCTTTGAAACTCGCCTTGACCCATACACCACTTTTGTTTCCACCCGATTATAGTCGATATTATTTCATGTACTTAGCTACATCAAACTCTACCATTGTTATGGTTCTAGTCCAAGAGGATGATTTGCATGATGAAAATTTTATATACTATTTGAGTCGTAGTATCATGACCAACGAAACAAAATATTTACATGTGGAGAAACTGGCCTTGGAAGTTGTTCAATTTGTTCAACGTTTTCATCACTACATATTGTTATGCAAAACCACAGTCATTTCTGATTGCAACCCCATGCAATACATCCTTACTTGACAACTATTGAGGGGGAAATACTCTAAATGGATATTTATTCTCCAAGAGTTTTATTTGGAGTTTGGGCATGCCAAGTCAAAGAAGTCTTTGGTTTTTTTCGAGTTGATATGTGAACTTCCCTCTACTGAAACAAAAACTGTGGCAGATGATTCTTTTCCTATTGAATCTCTCTTTTTGATCAGTTCTGATGACATATGGTATGGAGACATTATTATTTATCTCCAAACCCAAAATTTCTGGCCTAATTTTTCTAGTACATATCGTCATCGTATTCGATATTGTTAGAAAAACAGGACCGCGGAGCAATAAAATAAAACAAATGCAGAAACAAAACACAGAAGACACACAATACAAGAAAGACACAGATTTACG
>SNQJ01S0185546.1:7047-22025 GCA_010110895.2 Picea sitchensis | reverse complement strand
TACTCAAGCCAGTCTCCTTGAGTTGGACGAACAAGGTTTCATTTGGTTTCAGCCATAAGAAGTCTAGGACTAGTGCAAGCATCATCTCCGTTAGCGCACCATCAAGGAAGTGTTAGTGTAGTGGAAAAATACAACTCTAGAATATTCCACTTGGGAGCCGACCACCATTCTACAATAATGTCCTCATATCAATCCTTGAGGATAAGGATATTCTTGAAGGGGGAGGGCATGTTAGGGGCCTAACCTCCCTAACCCCTCATGTAGGTAGAATAATATATTTCTATGTAGTAAAGGATAACATTAATTAACAAGGCCTATTTAATAAATGTGAACAAGTCAATCTAAGAAGACCTGATATAAGCTTCCACTTATAGAAGGATCTTCCTCTAGAATGATATTTAGAATATATAATTAGAATAAATAAGAGTAGGAGGCATGAACAGTCTTTGTCTTGAGAATTATATTAATATAGATCTGATCTGCTAGGGGTTTCCCCCTCAAAGAGGCAAGTGAACATTTCTTTCTCTGAATAAAGGTATCATTTATGGTGTTTCTCTTCTCAATATTGTGTTCCATTGATATATTTAGAATATTCATATTTCTGCATATTGTATTACATTTGGTACCTTACACATTCTCTACTAAATAGTCCCTTAGACTATCCCACTCCCTCTAGTACTATAGCATAGGTTGGATAAATAACATATATGGTGCAATTACAATGATAATCAATTGTAACTAGGCTACTAATGTTCTCAACAAGATTCCATGCGATTAGTCATGGCTTCCATCTCACTTCTCATAACAATTATTACATTCAATAATTTGAAATTACCTATAGTAATTCTCACAATTAATGTAATTCCCACACTTACATCATATTAAAATATGTGGTAGTATGGCATGGTACAAATATTCCTCTCTCTAGTATCATGGTATGGATTACTTCCTCCCCACTACAAAACTATGCACACTATTGAAAAACTACACAACCCCCCTTTGCATAGATAAAAATATAAAATATATTTTCATGGCATAAAGAGGCCACACATCTCTATGGGAATCCCACATACCTCCTTCATGCCACTAATACAAAATTACATGAATCACATAATAAAGGATACTAGCTAAAAACTTAGGATTTGGGGTTATTTATGTCATTTCCACTAGCTCCCTTCTTAAGCCCTTGCACTTCCCCACTTGCAAAATCATATCCCCTGATTAGCTTGTCTTTATTCTTCTGTATTCTATGAGGAATTATCTTATTAAAATATGTAAAAGTTGCAACCATAGATGTCTTGGATTACAACCATCTCATCATTACATATACATTACATCTTGGGATGAAAAATGGGGTATTATCATCAACATTGTATATAATGACAAAAAATGATACTGTCTTCAAATAGGTACAATATGTGTCTGCATGGCATCCTCTAGCTCCATTAACATGTGCATTGTATTGTACATGAAAATGTTCGTTTGGGTTCACCCATTATTCTCATGCTAACAATGTATTACATTCCATCCTTGGAACAACCATGTATTCATTTTTTAGTTGCATCTATAAAAATCATAAAGAAAACATTCATTTTGTAGTCATTTGTCGCATTCATAGGAATTTTCAATTTCATAGTATAAGCATGTATATTCATAACACAAAAACAAGTATGAAATTTTATCCCAATACTTATTTGTATGAATATTTCTCTTCTTCATAAGTCTACCATGTGTAACCGTTCAAATCACTATCTTTTTTTACACTTCCTCCTTTCTTCCATAAATCATGCCACATGAATCTCTCACAGAAGATTCATATATGTTGCCTCTTCCTTGATAAACTCACCCTTCTAGGCTTAGATGTTCCCTTCTATGCTAAACAGTCCCTCTAGTGATCCATCTTTCCTAGGATTTCATGTGCAAGAAGACCACTAACTTATAGAGTGTTACTACTAGGTATCTCTCTGGCAACTCTACTAAATCATAAAATTATGGAAATAATAGGGTTTCTATGTCATCATAGTGAGCTTCTTCCTAGGATTATGATTTCCAGCTTACAATAGTCATAATACATATGTCATAAACACAAATATACAAATATTATGAGTCATATTTCTATCTTTCAACCAACTTTTGAAATATTTGTTACAATAATCAGGTTCCAAATAACATATGAAGTTACACACAATACTTAGATTTTAATTATGTAGGCAATATCCCATGTCTTGATTATTGTTTACTTTTACTTTTATATCCAAAATATTTGTTGTAATCTAGGGAATAAACTCATTCATTCAAGAAGAGACATAGTACACACATAAAGACACACACATAATCCTAAGAAATAAGGAGATAAACATGGTAAAGGATATCCAACCGCTTTCTTATTCCTCCTTTAGGGTTATTTATACAATAGGTAAATGGTTGGAGCGGTTGCACTCACTCCAACTAATCATTTTTTAGGTGATTTTTATCCTTTATTACATACATTCATATATATTTACTTGACTTTATCCACTCTATGTATAATGTCTAGTAATACATGTATGTGATGACTAGTAGGGCCTAAGAGGCCCCCTCAACATCTCCCCCACACTCAAATCCTTGCTCATCTCGAGCAAGTGTGTAGATAACTAATGACCAATTACTCTTTGGCCTTTGTCTTCAATATGGTAGTGACATGTGCAGTCAGTGAGTCTCACAACGCTTTTCTCCCACCCAATAATGGTACTCTTGGTCCTATTGTTGCACCTTTCTTTATGGTGCCTTCAGAGTGGTGAGTGGCTCGTCCTGGGCTCATCTCTCACCTGCACAATACTCGTAGTAGGATGGTTCATATTCCCATGTGAGCATCTTACTCTGCACTCTACCAATCTACCATTTCTCTGCTTTCGGGATTCTGAGGTCACAACTCATGAACTATTTTGCAACTTTTCTACCAAGGAGATTCATCAATTTAATTGTTCTCATGTCATCATCTTGTCATTTAACTCTCATGTGTGTGTCTCATTGTTTAAATATCATGTGTTTGTCTCGTCATTTGATGTCTCTTTCCTAGACTGCCTTCAATCGTTGCCAACATTTTACGATCATCATGCTCTCTCAACTGCTATGTGCTCACTACTCTGCTGCTCGTCAATCTTGTTTTCCTGCTACTCTTTAACATAATTGTGATGTTGTCTATAAGTATATGAATGACTATGACTTAACATGAACATTACAAAATCAACTAAGTATTGTCGAATAAATATCGACTTACGTCAGTGAAGGAATGATATCATCAACTAAAGACTTATTTACATTACAATGGTCACCAAGGGAATCGTCTGCCTTTGAAAGACTCACATTTAACCCCCTCCTTTCTATTTTGAATCAAAATTTATAAGAAATATCGACATAATTGACAACATTATAAACTCGAATTGACACAGAGTGGACTATAGACTTGACTATGTCCTTAATACTCTTCATCTAAATAGACTTATTTTTAAAGAAGCTTGTGTCTAAGATTTTTGGTCACCATAAAGGTTTTAGTTGTTTTTTCAATCAAGGTGTAAATACCATTCTCCAAAATTCACACATAGTCATTCATGATAAGCTGGGAAACACTCGCCTTCACTGTCCACTCGACTCGACTTATTCAATCAATGGCTTCAAAGCTTGTGTCGGCTCAATTTTCAAAGTGCACTTGACTAGGAAAGGAAAATCAGAGCGGATGAAATATTCTTCGCGAAAATTCTTGTAGAAGGTGATAAATGGATGAGCTTTTCTTTGGAGATATTGTGCAACATTTTTTAAAAATGAGTTATCATAGGATCGCTGAATGGATAGCAAGTTCTTCCCACAGCTCGAAAACACATCCAACTTGAGATCTCCAACTCATCCAACTCAACCAGCTAATCGACCAACAACGACATTTGACCAAGGACCAAAGAAACTCTTCGACATAACAACAATGTTCCTTAACAAGCATCTTCGATATTCAACAACATCACTTTCCAGATTGCAGATTCTTTGTTTCTCATGATTTTAATGGATTCTTGTGCAGGATTCTTCTATGCAGATCTCACCCACCAGTAAAAAGGTCGCTCCAACATCATATTTAGCAGATCTCGAGCAAATATCCCATCCAATATCAACATCCCAATTCAAGTCACGCGACAACATAACCAAAATGTTGTAATATAGGGAATAAAAGAAAGAATTCAAGAAGAGACATAGTACACACATCAAGACACACACATAATCCCAACAAAGAAGGAGATAAATGTGGGGAAGGATATCCAACTGCTTTCTTATTCCTCCTTTAGGGTTATTTATACAATAGGTAAATGGTTGGAGCGGTTGCACCTGCTCCAACTAATCATTCGTTAGGTGCTTTTTATCCTTTATTACATACATTCATATATATTTACTTGACTTTATCCACTCTATGTCTAATGTCTAATAATACATATATGTGATGACTATTAGGGCCTAAGAGGCCCCCTCAACAACATCCCTTTCTATAACTTTGTTCTCTTGACACATATTTCATGTAGTCACACAAAACATGACTACTTATGCATATAATTCTTTCACTGCCACATCAACAATAACTCCCGCAATGATATCAAAATTATGGTCATACTAATAATTCCATCACTTTTAGCTATTAAAATATTAACTATAGAAAATCATAGGTAACAATCATGCATTCAAACCATGTAGTCAAACATATGTTCCAACATAAATGTACACATATTCACAACTTCCACACTCCCAAGTATATTATTATTATTATTTTGTTTTATAGGGTACCTTCCTCCCCATCTTGCTATGTTTATGGTTACTATTATTATTTATTTAATTAATTAATTTATTCCATTTTTTTGTTATTGTTATGACAATTAATTTAATTAATTAATTAATTTTATTTTCTATTATGTACACTTGCATTACACCAAATACTATATTCTCATGTCATGCATTCGAGCATGATGATCTTGAAGGTTAATCCAACACCTTGAAACATCATCCAACCACCTTCCTAAATATGTTTTTGACCATATTGACACTACCTCTTCATCTTTAACATAATACTATGGATACACCCTCTAAGTGCTCTTCAATGTTGTCAAGAAGGATATAGTACATGATGACACAAGTAGGGAGACCATTAGGAACTTGTGCAACACTATAGCCTTTCCATATCTAACAATGTGAATATGGACTCACACATGGCTAGCTCACATCACATTTACTTCCATAATAGGATCATAAGCCTCTGACTTACCTAGGGTATTGTCTCATAACCAACACAACATGACATGACATCCCATTTCCTATGAATTCATTAATATATTTCAATAATATTGTATGTCTAAGGCTTCCTTCTTTTACCATACCCACTTTATCATTGACTTAATGCATTCAACCATATAATGTAGATAAATGAATTTATGATATCAAATCGTGATTGAAAGAATTCCTACCTAATTATTTTAGCAAATACAAAATTGATACCCTCATGGCCACCATCACAATTTATGATGTTACCTGATTAGTTGGAATATTAAGAAAGCTCACACAATCCTTTCACCAAACTCTTGATGAACACTTTCTTTTCCTTATCCCTTCTTTACAAGATTGACTTTCATATGTAGTAGTACCATCAACCACTTCAACCATGCTATAACCATTTATAATTACATAATCATTATTAATAACCATTAATCATTTTTCCCATACTCATGGCATATGTCATGACATACTAATCTTAATTATTACGCAACATCCTATATGCCCGCATATCTATATGTACTCTGCCACATAAAATTTCTCAATATTCTTACTAACGTACATGCATTCCAACAACTTTATTTACTTGAAATCTCCAACAATCCCTAGGCCTTAACTATCTCTATATAAGACCCAAATATATATAAAAGGAATAATAAAACAAGGGTTAAGTATTTCTCCCTTCCGGTTCCATTACATAGCATGAAATTCTGCATCAAAGATGATCTTTTTCATGGCCTTTCTTGATGGATTGGGTAGATATAAAGCCGTGGCTATGATTCATTTGAAACATTGTGGATGCAAAAAATAGCTACAGTAGATCCGTAGAAACTACTACAACATATTTGTAGCAATTGTTATTGTATATGTATAGCCACAAGAAGAGAAACTAATAGATATCCAAGCACGCATTTGATCATTAGATATTATTTATCCACCAAGTAGCAATTCACAATATGTAGAAACATTTATAATTTCTACTTTTATAAAACATAAAAATTGACTTTTATTAATGAAAATAAAATTTAAGGTGAGAAAATCTCCTTCATTATCTTGTCTACCTTATTGGCTATCTTCACCATTTTCCGCTACAAAAATTACTTACCATCATGTAACTTCCTTTGTTACTTTGCAGCTTCCTTTAGGTCTTAGATTATCCTCAAACCTTATCTACTTATGGTAACAATTTGTGCCTTTATTTGGTGTTTCTTTACATATTATTCACCTTAGGAGTTACTGATTTGCATTACTTTATTTCATATTTCATCCCACATTACAATTAAATATTATACTTTTCATAAATTTGTTGTACATTATACTTGAAGATAATTCTCATTAGATATCACAATTTCAATAACTTTATTCTCCAAATCTTACTTACATGTGTTGATATCTACAACATGCAGGGCATGTAAGCTTCTAGTGAGTGCATCAACAACCCAATTTTTCCTTTCCTTTTATATGTTTAATATCCAAATCAAACTCATAAAAAAACTTTAACCATCTTTTCTACTTGGCATTTAAAGTTTTCTACCCAAATGGCTAATTCAAATTATTATGGTATGTTCTCAATTCAATTTTTCTCCCCATTAGATGGTGCCTCCATATATTCAATGTATGAATTATACTATTAAGCTCCAAGTGATGAATCACACAATTATTCTCATTCTTCTTAAGCTTTCAGTGCTATTTTATACTCCTCATTTTGATCTATAAATTGTCATGGATATTCCACTAGAATAGTTCGTCACAATAGATCTGATAAACAAAATTGAAATCTACACTATGAAGGTTAAATTTCTTTAGATTCCAGAATATTTTGTTACTTATTTTCTACTTATGCATGGAATAGATAAAATACGGAAAATAAAGATAATAAAAATACAATCACACACCATCCACAAAAAAAACAGAAATATTTTATGTGGGAAACCCTTATGGTAGAAAACTGAGCTAGAAGGTGAGGTTGCTTTGCTCTCTTTTCTCTAGTATGAAAATAATGCAAGTACAAAGGAGAAGGAACTCTCTATGGATTAACTGAGACTCGTGGCTTGTTAGGATACTACAAAAAAATAACCCCTATGTTATTCTCTCTAATTTCCCACTCACAGTTGTTCTACTTTGCTATGGAACAAAATATAATAGCATAGAATGGAACCCCTTCTCCTCCTAACAACACGGTATTTAACATAGACTGATAACCATCTAGGGGTAGGTTCTTGAGTTCCTCAACCCTCAATTATGATAAGGTTTTGGACCTTCTAGAATGTTCTTAGAAAACACACCACGTGGCTAGCCCCATATGTCTAAGTAATGGCAGTTGACGTGACATCCACTTGCACCATGGTGATCAATATAGTAGGTCAACTCGTGGGAGGCATAACATTTGCATACGAACTATGATTGAGGTGATTCTTACACCGTTGGAAAGGTGCTAGTGTGTATATTAGGCCAAAAAAAGTGTCTTTTGATGCCTTAAAATGGATCCCTAATATTTCAGATGATTTTTTGGACCCAAATTTCCAAATTTGGACCAACCGCTGAAATGATCCTGCATGATGATTCCTTCACTTTTTCCACCTATAATGTACCGAGATATATGGAAAATAATATAATGGTCAAATATAGATCATACCTCCCCATTTAGGGAGGATTTTGGTCCCCAAAATATTTTAAAAATGAGGAGAGGAAAGTTTTCCTCTAGCTTCTCCCTGGAGTACCATTTTGCTTTGCCTGGAAGTTCTCTTTTCAGCCCAATCTTCCAAAGGTCATGTTTCCCTTGTCTTACAGTTATGGACCTCTTTTGCAAAATTGTGTCCTTTTTCAAATATGCTTGAGCATCTAGTGCTAATTCCTCTATGGAAGGTAGGACTTGCTCCTCCTCTCGATCCAACATGGAAAACTCATAGAATTTGAGATTCTCCACATTCACTACTGAGTAAATGTACATGTATGGGGGTAGAATGAGTCTGTAGGAATTATTTTCAACCTTTTCCACTACCTCAAAAGGACCATACCATGGATCCTTGATCTTCTTAACAAGACCCTGTACTATTTACTTATTCATTTGTAACCATACTCTGTCTCCCACTTTGAATGTTCTCTCTATTCTGTGTTGGTCATGTCTAGCCTTGTACTTTTCCTATGACTTCTTCAGTGTCTCATGTACTTGCAAATGGATCTTCTTGATATTCTCAACATTTTTTTCTTATTTTAATGCATCTCACTCCTCCTTGTTGTCCATATACAACATCCAAGGGTGAAGGTGGAAAGTATCCAAAATAGGTTTAAAAAGGTGACTTACTAGTAGAAGTGTGGACTGCTTTATTATAAGAGTGTCTTGTGTAGATCAATTTTTTATCCCAGGTATTCAGATGCTTATGATTGTAAACCTCAAAATTTGCACCAAAGTCCTATTGACTACTTCCATCTGCCCATTTGTCTGTGGATGGAATGTTGTAGAAATATTAACCTTAGTTTCCATCTTCTCCCATAGTGTAGTCCAAAAGGAACTGATAAATCTGGTGTCCCTATTTGAGATGATGCTCCCTGGTATCCGAAAGTGCACCCATACTTGTTCATAGAATAAGTTTACTACTTCCTGTCCCTTTATGGTATTTTTACAAAGCATGATAATGCACATTTTTTAAACTTGTCAAGTACCACAAATCAATAGTCATGTCCCTTCCACGTGGTTGGTAAAACTCCCACAAAATCCATGGAAATGATTCCCAAGGTCAAATGGGTACATGTAAGTGATGGTATAGACCTTGCTTTCTATTACTGGGCTTGTTGATACAACAAAGTATACATCCTCTAATATACCATGCTACATCTTCTTTCATTCTATGCTCGTACACATACCTCTGTAAATTGGAAATTGTCTTCCCAACACCAAAATGTCCTGCAACCTTGGAGGTGTGATCCCCTCTAATAAGACACAATCATTCACCTTTAGGGACACAGAGCTTGTCGATATTCTAGAGTAAACCATTCTAGAAATAACAGTCCTCCTTGTCGTCACCTTATTTGATCCAAGTGTATATCGGTGGCCACCCACCTATTCCAACTAACACAAAACAGTCTTCTGACAACTTACTATTTTTAGCAGGTTTTCAGTTTCTAAACCTCCGAGGCCATTTTGAGGGCCTAAATGAAGTTTTTCAATATCAAGAACCTCAATGATAGCCAAAGGATTTGATTGAAACATAAAATGAATCTCCTCATCAATACCTTTCCAATGAGCTATCCTGTGCCCAAAACAAAGATCGTATGCCAAAGTTATGCCCTTGGGAAGTTGATACACCAAACTACCCAAAATGGGGTCCACAAAAATGTTGGCTTTTCATCTTCAAGGGTTAGGGTTTTGGATTTTATTTATGTTAAAAATGAATTTAGAGCCTCATTATAATCATCTTCTTGCGAATGCGAGTAGCCATCACATCTCTTCTTAGAGATAAGCTGCCACCATTCTAGCGAGTCTTTCACTCTGTATTTCTATAGTTTTGTACATTTCGCTCATTAATAGAAATTGTGTATTACTATATCTCTGTGTTTATGGTTGCATATATGATATATTTATGTTATATTATTGGATATCTAAGATATATTTTTACATTTCTTTATTATATCTCCTCTCTCATTTTGTGCCGAAAATAATCTAGATCATTGGTATCAGAGGAGGTTGCTCTTGATCGTTTTTTAGTGCATGTCCCTGACGAGGTCTAAGTATAGCAAGTTGGGTCTTGATATTTTATCTCTTGAGGAAAATTGCTCTCGCATGCCCAAGAAACCCTCCATGGCAGAAGAAAATAAAAATGACAGAGAAGACGATTCTATTAATCTTTTTCTTGAGCAAGCTCTCACGTGACAGAGGGACGAAATGATGGAGAATTTTCCCCACATCCTTCAACGCCTGTCGATAACAACCAACATGTCTTCATCAAGCAACCACTTTGGAGACTCCTTGCTTTTCAAGGTACAAGTTAATTTTGATATTCCCGTATTTGAAGGATAGATAGATGCATATACCCTAGCAAAATGGTTAAATATGCTAGAAGGTTATTTCTCTATTCACAATTTTTCTGACAGGGAAAAGATCACCTTCACACTCCTTAAATCTCTCCCCCATGTCAAACATTGGTGGGAAACTTACTAGGAGCGAAGTTCCACAGAGGAGTCTGGAATCTATGGGGCTGAGCTCACTTGGGATTTTTTGTGTGGATGCAGTCAAGGAACAATATTACCCTGTTGGTAACTATGATGACCAATACATGAGATAGACTACACTTCCTCAAGAGAGGGGCCAAGCAGTGCCAGATTTCACCAATACCTTCCATACCTTGCGCACCAAGCTGGTATAAAAGATTCTGAGCGACATTTGGTTCTGAAATACCATGGGGCTCTACACAAGTACATCCAAACTGAAATGGAGTTTCTAGACATCTCATCATCGGGAGCTGCTTATCGATATGTTGTAAAAATAGTTCAAAACTTTAAGCACCAGAACAAGTGAGAGTTCAGGTCTAACAATCCATAACAACCAAATAATGGTAAATACGACCCTAACAACCAACCTTTAGAAAACTAGTCCAAGCCACATGAAAAGAAGGGTAACAAAAAGATAAAGAAGGACACTGGAAAATGGTGTGATTTCCACAAAATCCCCTGAAACAACACCGATGAATGTCACTCAAAATAGTCAATGGTGGTCGAGATCAAAGACAAGGAGCCAAACCCTGATTCAAAATATGATTAAGAAAATACTAGTAGAAGACAGATCATCAATGCAGACCCCACTGCTATTGTTGCGACCGCAACGATTCAACCGGAAGAACCCGAAGATCCTGAAGAGGGGGAGCGCCTTTTTCATTGACAGATGTGGGTGAAGGGGAACCCGCTGCATTTTATTATTGATAGAGGAAGCCATAAGAACCTCATCTCACTAGAGGTCCTCAAACAATTGGGATTGTCTTTCACACCACACCTGCAACCATACACCATCAGGTGGCTTCACTAGGGACGCGACCTCCATGTCATCCAACAATGTCGATTGTCATATGACATCCAACCCTTCAAGGATGAGGTATTATGTGATGTTTCCTCATTGGATTTCTATGATGTTCTTTTGGTCCAACCATATATGTGGAAGTGCCATGTTGTTTATGAGTCTCGACCCCGTAGTGTCATTGTTACTCTAGGGAGTCATCTCTATAGGATACTAGAGATAGTTCCAACTACTATCCCACTTAAAGCATGCCACAAGGTAGTATATCATACTACAAAATTTAGCTTCTTCATAGTCTATTCAAAAGGTGAATAGAAGAACACCACAACCTTTGCATCCTCAGTCCAAGAACCTTCTGTCCAACAGAAGCAGGTCGACAAGCTTGAAGAAAAGAGAAAGGATTCCTTCTGCACACAGTTATCTCATGCAACCAGATTGGTTAAAAAGGTCCAACCTTTCCAGCCACAGGTTCGTGACAGCCTTCAACAAGCTAAGCAGTGAAACTTCTCCAGCAAGGCAAGCAACTCATCAAGATGCAGATTCAACAAACACTTTTCCCTCTCCCCTATAACTCAACGCAATGGATGCCATTTCTCACTAAGGAGGGAGGATTGATCCAGGTGGATATCGGTGGCCACCCACCTATTCCAACTGGCACAAAATAGTCTTCTGACAACTTACTATTTTTGCAGGTTTTCAGTTTCTAAACTTCTAGGGCCATTTTGAGGGCCTAAATGAAGTCCTTTTGAGATTGGGTACCTCAATGATAGCCAAAATATTTTATTGAGCCCCTAAATGAATCTCCTAATTGATACCTTTCCAACGAGATATCGTGTGCCCCAAACAGAGATCGTATGCCAAAGTTACGCCCCCGGGAAGTTGATACACCAAACTACCCAAAACGAGGTCCAAAAAACTATTGGCTTTTCATATTCTAGGGTTAGGGTTTTGGATTTTATTTATGTTAAAAAGACATTTAGAGCCTCATTGTAATCATCTTCTTGTGAATGCGAGTAGCCATCACATCTCTTCTCATAGATAAGCTGCCACCATTCTAACGAGTCTTTCACTCTGTATTTCTACAGTTTTGTACATTTCGCTCATTAATAGAAATTGTGTATTATTGTATATTCGTGTCTCTTGTTATATATCCGATATATCTATGTTGTATTATTGTCTCTCTTGCAATATCTATGTATATTTATGTGTTATATCTCTGCTCTGATTTCGTGCCGAAAATAATCCAGACCATTATTCTATATGAATTTGGCCATGTAGCTACTTAAACACCTCCTTGAAATCCTCATATTCTATGTATGCCTCTTTGTATGCATCATGGGTAAAAGGTTCCATGTGCATTAGAGTTACCAAAGATGTAATATTGAATGTGGGTGGAATTGAAAGAATCTCTATCAAATTGTTTGTGCTACCCTTCTTATACTTGATGACTAGATGAAATTGTTGTAAGAACCCCATCCATTTGTAGTGCCTATTTTGTTGTAACTTACTCTGGGCTTGAAAATACTAGAGCGACTCGTGATCTGTGTGGATAATGGTCTCCTTTCCCATCAGATAGTGCTTCCACTTTTTAATATCTTGTACCAAGGCATAGAGCTCATTGTCGTAGGTAGGGTAGTTGAGAACCACCCCATAAAATACTTCATAATGATAACATACAAGCCTTCCTCCTTACATCAAAACTTCTCCCATGGCATACCCACTTACATATATCTCCACTTCAAAGGGATTTTGCAAGTTTGGTAGTGTGAGCAATGGTGCTTGACTGATCTTTCTTTTCATCTCATCAAAGGCCTTCTGCTAATTCTTCCCTCACTGGAAAATCTTACTTCCCATTGTTATTATGTGGAGTGGTGCAATTACCGCTGATAACGAAGCTATGCAATTTTTCAAGTACTGTGATGCCCCAAAAAAGATCCCAAGTTCTATGCAATTTGTAAGAATTGGCCATTTCATGATGGCCTTCATCTTGGAGGGATCTATCTTGAGATCCCCTCCACCAAACACATACCCCAAATACACCAAAGACTATTGAGAAAACTCAAATTTATTGAGGTTAGCAAACAACTGGTGCTTCTTTAATGTGTCTAACACATGCATGAGATGTTATATGTGCTCCTCCCAGGTAGCACTATAAACCATTATATCATCCAAATAGACTATAACAAATGAATCTAGATAAGGGCGTAAAACATCATTCATTGGTCTCATAAATGTAGTTGGTGTGTTGCATAAACTGAATGGCATAATCAACCTCTCATACAAACCATGCCTTGTCTTGAATGCAGTCTTCTAGGTATCTTATTCTTTGACTCATATACGGTGATATCCTAATTTAAAATCCATCTTAGTGAAGTACTTGGCATGTTGCATATGGTCCAATAGATCATTGATCCTTGGTAGAGGGTATTGATTCTTTAGTGTAATCTTGTTCAATGCCTTGTAATCGATACACATTCTCCAAGTCCCATACTTCTTGGGCATAATTATGATGGGTGACCTACAAGATTAGGTACTTGGTTGAATCACACCCTTCTCCAACAACTGTTGCAACTACATCTTTACTTCATTTTCTTCTAGAACGAAATGTCTATACAACCCAATATTTAGCAAGGGTGAGTATGGAAATAATTGGATTTCATGCACCAATTCCCTCTTAGGTGGTATCCCTTTAGGATCCTAGAACACTCCTTTATATTCTTATAGAAACTCCTCCAACTGATGTTTATGCTATTTATTACACCCTTCCATGGTTGTCTTTACTTTTAACAACTATTCACAAGACTAAATTTCTCTTAGAAAATGTAAAACATATTTCTTTCTAGAACTAATCAATTTCTTAGCTTGATTGACACTTGCTAGTGAAAGTTTTGATTTTCGTGTGTGTGCATTGATGATTAAGTATTTCCTACCCTTGATGAGGTGGTACTTAATGTATCTTCTCATGAATATAACATCCTTCATATACATGTATGGGCTTCCAAACACTACCTCACATACATCCAATTCTACTTCATCAATAAAATCAACACTTACAACAAATTTAATCTTTCACTGCTTTGTTACCTTGATATATGCATCATTGTTTACACAACCCAATGGATAGGGGCTAGGATGTTCATGAACCTCCAATCCAATCTTTCTAACTAGATCCACTGCTATGAGATTAGCTTGTAAACCAAATTTGAACAAAGCATATATATTGGTCTTCTTTACCCGAATCTTGATGTGGAAGAGCTAGGTCATCTCCTTCTCTTCCCGGTGATAAAGGCTACTCAAATTCGCCTCCTTTTGCACAAATGTGCAGAAAATATTTTCATCCACATCCAAGATACTTTCAACATGAGTGCTTGAATATGTGGCTAGAAAGTTCTTTTTCTTTCTGTTCTTCTTGCGGTTCTTATGGTTCAATCTGGATGTAGTTTCTAACATTTTTCCTTGTTGTGGCCATAAATTTGAAATTATTACAATGGTTTCTAGGATATTTGCATTGATTTATAGGGGCTATTGTATTCTTATATTCCCCCCCTTTCCATTTCTTCTTCCCCTCCTTGGAATCTTCCTGGTGCTCTTTTTACTTCTATCTCTGTAATGTTCCTGACTTGGCTAGTCTAGGAAACACTGCTAATGTGTGTGTAGGATCAAAGGTTTACAGCATATAAATGATCATACA
>SNQJ01S0185545.1:4040-22757 GCA_010110895.2 Picea sitchensis | reverse complement strand
CCATACACACTTTTAAATTGATGATGATGATGAGTTTTGGTTTTTTCACTCTTTTATTTTTAAATTTTAATTTTTATAAGGATATCCAATAAATGTGAAAGACAATAATGTCTCTTTCTCCATACACAATTTTAGATTCCTTGATGATGATGATGATGATGATGATGATGATGGCGACGATGATGAAAATTTTGAAAAATCATTCCTTCTAAAATCTTCTTCTGATGATGAAAGATGATGGAAAAATCATTCCTTATGAAATCTTTTGATGATGATGACGACGACGATGAAATCTTTGCAAAATCATTCCTTCTAAAATCTTCTTCTGATGATGAAAGATGATGGAAAAATCATTCCTTATGAAATCTTTTGATGATGATGATGATGATGATGATGATGATGATGATGAAACCTTTGAAAAATCATTCCTTATGAAATCTGATGATGATGATGAAATCATTTCTTATGAAATCTTTTCATGATGATGATGATGAAATCTTTGAAAAATTATTCCTTATAAAATATTTTGATGATGATGAAAGATGATGGAAAAATGATTCCTTATGAAATATTTTGATGATGATGAAGAAGAAATCATTGAAAAATAATTCCTTATGAAATCTTTTGATGATCATAATGATGAAATCTTTGAAAAATAATTCCTTCTGAAATCTTTTGATGATGTAATATAATTTGCATTCTTTTATAAGGAAATTCAACTTTATAGAAAAATAGAAGAGGTGTGGGATGAAATCTTTGAAAAATCATTGAATTCCTTATGAAATCTTTGAATGATGGCGATGATGATAGTGGTGGTGGTGGTGGTCCACTGAGACCAATTGGTCTATTGGACCTTAAGAAGGTAAGATATTAGTCTGATTTCTTTAAAATTGTATTTATGTGCTCAAAAAGAAATGAGAGAAGAGTTCCAAGATCACCATAGTTTTGATGAATTAGGAGGTTAGGAAGGTATGTATTTTGAAAAATATTTTTAAATTGAGATCTAATTTCAGTATAGGTAGGGAAATCTAAGAGGAAGTGTTTTTCTTCTTCAACCCTCTTAGTGTCACAAAGATGACAGATTCTTTCATCCCGCAGTGTTTTGGGAATTGTCCAATGCCCAATTTCACTATGTAGCTCATGAGAATTTGTTCTTATTTTAGCAATGTTGATTTTCTTCTTTGCACTTGTCAAAACTCAGAGGTACTTTTGATCTTCTAAATCAGGGATGACCACCTCCTTATAGTATCTTAATTTCATTTTATCCTCTAATTCTTTACCACACCACATATTCTCCTTGAATTTAGAAGTGATAATATTTGTAATATTATCAATATTATTCATGATGAATTCTTTTTGCATTCCCCAATGATTTATCCAATATTCAACATTTTTATGCCATCTCCGCTTGAGCCGCTGGTAGTTTTGGCTAGAGTTTGAAGCAATTTTGGAGAGCCTCTTGTCATCTATGTGAAAAAATAAGGACATGATTGATTTGTTATACCCTCTTACCAACAAGAGAAGAACTTGTGTTAAGTTATCTAATAAACTTCATGATTGGATTCGAGGGTGAAATAGAAATTGGGAAAGATGGAATTAGTCCCTACCCTCCACTAGATGTTGAAATATAAATTATGGATAAATAAGATATTATGAATAAGTGAGAGAAGAAAATGGATACATGCAAGAAAAATGCTTAACTAATTAACTCCTCTTAGTTACAAAGTTTTGGTTCAAATCATTATACATTATACCATCTTTGTCATATTCTTCATATTTATAGATCCATAGAAAAAACATATAATGAATTGAGATAAATAATTTAAATTTATAATTAAATCAACCAAAATAGATTTTAATAAAAACAAATAATCATCATATAATATAAAAATAATTTATAATATAATATATACTATTTTTTATTTAGGAAAAAGAGAATGTCATCACATTTTCAATGGCAATGTCAAGTGACCTCAATTAGATGAGTTCATTCGATGATTAAGGTGAAAAAGGTAAGGACATAATTGATTTGTAATACCCTCTTACACGTAAGTGGACAATTCCAAATTTCCAATATCAATGCTCAATTTAATGAACACAAGCTTGGACATGAGTACTCGGTAGTGTGACATGTCATGGTTGGAAGTTTTTGATGACATGGTAACGATGGTCTCGGTTTAAAGAGTGATCAAAATTTTTAGCCCAAAGCACATTTCAATAGTTCATGTAATTTATTCAAATAACAACTATTTTTAATATTGAAAAGAAAATTCTCTTTTCAATGTAGTGAAGAGATACACTGATTTATATAAACGCGTGCTTATTCACTTTCTTATTTATCATGTTTCCTCTAATATAATTTTAGGCTTCTAAAAAGCTAAAATATCTAAGTAATTAGTTCACATGAAGCACTTAACCTTCTCTAAAAGAAATTGTCTTTTTATTAGTTCTTGCTCTAAAGAAATGGATTATAGTAATTGGTTGGGCGTTTTTTAAATACTTCCACATGGCGTTTTTTAAATACTTCCACACACACTTCAAACACATTTTAACTCAAAGTTTTTACAAACATTGAAATTTTTTCCAAGATTATTCCATTTTTATGTTTAGACTTTGAGATCTTATTTTGCCTCATATAGAGGTCATTTCAACATGTGTCATCTCACTACTACATGTTCAATGGTCCCATGTATAGATTCTTTAGCATGGAAAGTAAAGAAGTAGTGTTAGTGAATGTTTGTCTAGTCTCATATCAAGGAAGACTTAGGATAAGTTTCAAGAAATTAAGAATTTCAATGTTAAATGAACCAATGCCATCTTTCACTTAGCATTAGTTCTTAAGCATTTTATGACAGGAGGCATTCCATACTATGATGATATTATTATTTAGACGTTTCCATGTAACATTATAAAAACATATGATTATACATTGTGATCTCTCCCTTACTATAATTGACACATAGTCACTGTACCAACTTTGTTTCATGCAAAGTGTCACCATAGCTATCACACTTATGATGGACCTTAGGTTGAGATCAAATGACTCTATTCCTCACTATTGTTCATTCCAATGTCTTCAAATGCAACCATTGGATTCACAACAACCATAAGTACAACATTGGTCCTTAATAAAAGGCATGGCATTGCTAGGAGATGCATTGAAGAACCTGCAAGCACATCCATGTTATTAAAAGAGTACTCTGCTTCAAGAAATGGAAAAACGACAACAAAAAGTGTAGGTAATAGGTAATTTCAAGTTGACATTAACCTATAAAATCTAGTAATTGACGAATACTTACAGAAGTATTTATAGGACATGTTTCCTTTCCATGGATTTTTATTTTTATTTTTGTTGTTTTGTGCAGATATTTGATAGCATAAGTGGAAGTACTAGATAGAAAGGAGGAACCAATGAAACACATATGAAGCTTGTTATCTTAAATATTGATCGTTATTCTACAACACTTACTTTGTAATGCTATGAACTTCCATTAACTCTCATCGTTTTTGTTTCATGATAAAAAAAATTTATGTATATATTGATTCTTCATTTGTACATTAATCATGGTGTATAGTTGGATCTCCAAGGGAATCCTAGGTTTAAATTTTTGAATATGCAATCAATAGCTGAAGTAGTAAATGGAAATCTGCAAATTTGGGTTTCCACTTGAGATTCATATAATTGTGTGTTTTGTGGTGTTCATAGTTTCTTCTACAACACCTTTCACATTATTCATTATATATTATATGCATATGAATTTAGATCATTGGTCATTATTGACATTGTTAATTTCACTTGAACATCAATATAGTTTTAGAACCAAGTGAGGAAGTATATTTTTGTTCACAAAGAGTTAGTCTGCATTCCCATTTCATTATGCTTACTACGATTGTTATCTTCATTGAGTGGTATCGATATTATTATGAGATCCTGGATCGCAATTTAGAATTTTTAGTAACCCTTCCATGAACTTTCATATAGTCATGTGTTAAGGACCAAGTGAAACCCCCAAAAAACCCAAGGGCAACACAAAATAAATCCAAGTTTAAAATAAATCAATGATAGTTTGTATAGAGTTCAAGTTTTTCCTACCTCATTATACTTTCACATAGTTATTACCTTCACCACAATTTCAATAAGTATGTGTCTATAGTAAGTGTGAATTTCAATAAGTTTTGTAATACATAGTGTCTACAATTTCATTAAGTTCAAAATTTATTATATTTAGCCCATTAACCCAACTATTATTTACCTAGTTAATTTTTAAAATTCACATGTTACCCTTTTTGTTAAATAGGTATTGGTCTCACAAATTACCAAATATTGAAGGGTTTTTTAGAAAATATGTGTTTAGTCACTTTTTATGTGACATTGCAATCAATTAATGGTCGAACTCATACCAAGTTTGAACCGGATTCTAATTGCAAATATAGTTGTTTCAAAGTACTGTTTGATATTATGAGGCTTTGTGAATTGAATGAGACTCTATCGGGGATTATGCCTATATTACTTATTGCATAAATGAAATTTGATGATTTAAAGCTTTTATAGTGGAATTTTAAATCCTAAATTTACCTTTTAAGGTATTTTTTTTTCCCTTTCTCAACTTTCATTTTCATAAACAGTGTTCTCTCTACAACAAATTGATAAGATACATAATCAAGTTTCAATATAAAAGTTTATCTTATGAGAAAATAAACTCAATTATTTGGAATATGATTGGCACCCAAGGTTTTTGGGAAGTTATGTGTGGGTACCACAAGTCAATTTTGCATGTGTACCCATGAAAATACACTGTGCGACACAAGGAAGGATCAACAACAGTGCTGACCAAAGGAAGATTGTGCACACCAACCCAGTTTTATACAACACGCAAGGAATCAAGAATACCGCATGCAACAAATATGAGTGTATCTTCGGGAATATTTTGTACTTGAGTATTATAACGACCCAAAGATCGTGGGAAAAGGTATGGATGAGCTGGAAAGTTACTCAATATTTTTATGCTCCAGGATGATTCGGGGGTTGCATGCAGATAGGAAGAGTGTGTGGATCTGACGTTCACTTAAGAGAGTGGAGCGGAGGAGTGGAGGAGAATAGACAGTAGAGTAAGTAAAAGCAAAGTAGAACATTGGGAGAGAAAGTGCATGCTTGTAACAAAGAGTCGAATGGAACACAAATATCGAGTTCCATGTCTAGTTTTATCGAATTTTTGTATGAGTCTTGTATGAGTCTATAATAGGGTCATAACTTAGTAGGAATGAAGGAATGAGAATAAAGTGAATAGTTCAATGGAATGTAATGACTGTTGAATGAACCTGGAGCACATGGCGTAGATATATGTTATGGTTCTTTGTATCTGTATGCATTTTGAAGTCAATGAATATAATACAAAGTCCTTTTCTCTCTACAATATGTTATTTGTGTTATGAGTTGAATGTATATATGTATTAATGGTTCATGTTTATTACTTTGTATTTCATTGTGCATGAATAAATGTATCCATTCCCGAGAGGCTTCCATGTATTCATTGTCCCTTCGCATCTGACACAAAACTATTGGTCTTTGTAATTCTCATGGTGTCTCAGGTGAGATATTCTTTGGTCCTAGACTGAAGATTGAATATGCCGACACCTTAGGGGTTTTATTGGTCAAGATTGATGAACCATGGGTCTTGAAACCCCTAATGACGAGAGTGGATATAATCTGACGAGCCAACAAAATGGTTTCATTGTCAAGACCTAAAGGTTTTGTATTGCATGATGAAGGGAAAGAATGCGGTGGAATCCATAATGCGAGGAAATCCAAGAATGATTAGATGAGAAGGAAGACAAGTTTGCACAGTGAGAGACCAAGGATATGATAACCAACGTCGAATTTTGGAAACATAGGTATATCTACATAGATTTTCCTAAAGTTTTATTTGTTAAGTTTCCTTGTTTATTGTAAGAATGGTTGAAGAGGAAGATAACCATTAAAATTTCTCTGGGAGTCCAAGAACCACTGGTATGGGACCATAGTATAGTTTATAGACATAAATCTGTGGATAATAATTGGGCTCAAACAACCATCTTATGCTTCAATTAAAAGCATCACCACCGAAGAACAAAACCCCAAGTCACCCTCGTGCTCAACAAAAATAGAACATGAAAGGTTGGAGAGGATGAATGAATTGGATTAAGAGAGGATAAAATCTTACTAGGATCACGAACCATTGAATTACTAGAAGACCAGAGGGAATCCATCTTATTCCATTAGGAAGGTGTGAGATCAATGTCATCCTCGAATAGATCTTCCTGAGCACAACCCCCTTCTACTTGAGGGGATACAAATTGAACATTTAAAGGAATCTCACCAATACCTAAGTCATTTGGGTTCTTGAAATTCACATAGCCTGAATGTTTCCCTGAAAGTCCCACTTCACCCTCACCATTAAAATTTTCAGTCGTCTATGGATTCCCACTCATAGGTAGAGCATGTTGAATCTCTGAAGAAGCATCCACATTCTTCTTAGCAGTTCCAACTTGATGACATCTAAAACTTGAAATTACCAACTTGATGACATCTCGAGCTCCGAAAGGGAACATTTAGGTAGTCCAAAACTTGTGTATAAATCCAATCTCCTGCTGCAAATTCTATGGATTAAAAGAGTTCTTTTCGCAGATCCAAAGCAACACGAATATGTGCCACTGATCGAATTTTTTTGGTTTTGTAACTAGAATCTACAAAATATAAGTACCCAACACATCACCTATAGCCTTTAGATCGACATTCGACCAAAATTGATAGGAAAATTGTGAAGATTTACCCAAGTTGGGATGCTAGAGAGCACCTCTTTCCTAGAATCAAAGAGTGGGTGCCATGGTTTGGCACACAAAAGGTGATGGTCCATATACTAGTCACCCTCAAATATGGAACTCCTATCCTTCTTTGATCTAAAGATGAAACCAATCCATCCTCGGGAGAGGAGGTGAAAGACCAAAACATAATTGAGTGAGGGAGCCCATTCCAACTCCATCCAGTGGTTTAGAATACCCATGGAAATCTGCCTCCCACAAAACTTACCTACCAAATCCCTACCCTCTAATTCAATTATCTGTGAAAACTTTAAATCTTCTCCAACAACTAGAGCAACTATGTCACCATGCAATTTCACAACCTTCCACCATTTGGGTCTAGAAATCTTAACTTTTCTTGACTCTCAACTCCCCTAAATCTTGGTGTGAGTAATTTTGTTGCCAATAAAGCCAAACAAAACAACACCCTTAGCGATATGTGCACTTCATATAGGAAAATCCGGTGGAACACAACCTTGTGAATCAGTTTGTGGAATTTGAAATAATTCCTCCCCTCGAGAAAACCCTCAATCATCTGTCTTTGTGAACCATACATGATTGGACCTGGATCTAGACAGTTTACACCCAAAATATTTGTGGGGTTGCGCGATCTATTCAGACCTGGATACACACCGATCAACGAGATATTAGATGTGATCTTCTTAGAAAGAAAGTTGTCAACCTCCTAAGAAAGAGAAATGCTCGAATTTATGACTTAAGATGAAAAAAGATCTTAATAAAATACAAGATTACATAATAATAATAATCTATTTTTAAATTCTTTAGAGGTATACATTTTTTTTTCCATCGTGATTCACGACACCAAGCTTGCTACATCCATTGTAATCAACATGTTGCATAGATGAGACTCGAACCTGGGTGGGGAGGAGAAATCTCCCCACCCCAGACAATTGAGCTACAACCACTTGACAAATGGAGGACANTTTTGGTAAGTTTGCCCGTGACATGTGGGGCTAACCTGTGGCTAAGAAACCGCTACTCAGTGGCAACTAAGCCGTCAAAATCACCCGGGGATCACACCCGACCTAACCCACGCCAACCCTTAACATGGTTGGATTTCTTGTCCCTGCAGGTTTCGAACCAGTGACTTTAACATCATGGAGCGCCTTAACAGCACACTCTGTCACCAACTATCCTACACCTTGGGGACTTCAACTTTAAAATTATTAAAATTTAAATATCGCATAATTTAAATTTTCTAAAAAATCTTATAAGATGGAAAAAAATATTAATAAAATACAAGATTACATAATAATACTAATTTGTTTTCAAAGTCTATGAAGATATAGATATCCTACCCCCCCCCGGATTGAACTTGTGATGTCCAAGGAGAAAACACATGTTCTTAACCATTTGTCCCACTCAAGTTGTATGGGTATGGAAAAAATGGAATCCTATCATCATTTGCCTTCATGGTCTATTTTTAAGATTAAGAAGTTTATGTATTAATTAAAAATATCATATAATTTAATTTAATTTGCATACTCTTTTAAAATTTGTGAAAAAATTAAATTAATTAGGAAAGTGACTTATATGAAGTATTTGTTAAAAATGATGAAGAATATGACTTACTTTACACATTAAAAAAAATTGATTAGGAATATAACTTTTATAAGGGTAAATTATCTCATATCTAAAGCGTGCACACAAACTTTGTGGAGTGCAGTTACAAAGACCGCGCAGTGAAATTCATAGACTGTACGATTTAGTGTGTGCTGTGATAAAACACTTAATAAAACAATTTCATGTAACTATGATACTCTCATCATATAAACTATGAACTTAAGCTTGAGCATAAATAGAGAGGAGATATTTTTCACAACAGAAACTCAGAAATACATCAACACACATATGACTAATATATTATGAACTTCGACGTCGCACAATAATACATAATATAATAACTAAGACAAGCTTATTTTCCAACGACTTCTGAACAACTTCTGCAACTTACAAAACACATAGCTTGAGCTCTCAGACTTCTTCGACTCCTTACACAACTGTTGTTGCTTGATAACTATCGACACTTCTCTCTATTCTATTATATATTCTCTATCAACTACCAACATATTAGGACTTATATAGATGAAAATTGAGACTTCCTGTAGAAAAAAAACTGACTCCAACAATTAATACAACAATACATTTGGGCTGACCCTCATCTACATAACAGAGCTCAAGAAAGATAAAGAACGTCTCATTAAATAAACTCCTACTAAATAAAATCTTGCTAACACTCTTGCTTGACATGTCTGACAGACTAAACGTCTATGTTTTTCGTGACAGACAGAGTCTGCGTAAGCATGAAGCTCACAACTTGTAATTAATATTTCCAATACTCCCCCTTAATTATAAGTAAGTGAGTTTACAGAACACAAATTTACATCAAAAAATTTAAATTGACATATACTGTCAAACATCTGTTACTGTGCCAAATCCTAGACAACTGCATAGTTTCTAAAATGCATCCCTTGCCAAATCTTTTGTGAAAATATCTGCAACTTGTTCTTGTGACCTGGAATATTCTAAGCAAACTTCTTTGTTATTTACTAATTCTCTCATAAAATGATACCTTGTATCAATGTGCTTGGTTTTCTTGTGAAATACATGATTATTTGATAACATGATGGCGGATTTGTTGTCACAAAACATTGTAGTCAGTTGTTGTTGTTCCTACAACAAATCCTTTAACATTCTTCTCATCCAAACTGCTTGACAAGTTGTGTTTGTAGTTGCGATGTACTCATCTTCTGCTGAAGAAAGAGTTTACTATGGGTTGTTTCCTTGATGCCCATGACACTATACTTATTCCAAAATGAAATGTGTACCCAGAGATACTTTTTCTGTCATCTATGTTGCCTCCAAAATCACTATCAATGTATCCAATAAGTTTGAAATATTTTGAAGCAGAATACATAATACCAAAATCTTTTGTTGCATTCACATATCTCAGAATTTTTTTTCCTACTTTCCAATGGGATTCTTTTGGAGTTTCCATGAACCTTTAAATTAGGTTCACTCCATACATAATATTAGGCCTTATTGTTGTTAGATACATAAGACTGCCTACCATTATTTTAAACAATGTTGGATCCACTTTAGATCCTTCATCTTCCTTGCTTAACTTTAATCTTGTTATAACAGGGGTTGGGGCTTCTTTGGAATTTATCATGTTGAATCTTTTCAAAATTTTGTGTGCATACTTAGATTGTGAAATGAATATAGCAACTTTGAAATGGTGAAATTCAATACCCAGAAAATATCTCATAAGCCCCAAATCAGTCATTTCAAATTCATCCTTCATGACTGACTTAAATTATTTTATGCCAAAATCACCTGTAAAAATCAAAACATCCACATATAAGCAAACAATTAACATGTTACCTTGTTGATTTTATTTGATGTACAGTATGTCTCACATTCACTTCTCTGAAATCCATTATGTGTGAGGTAGGAATATATGTGACTGTATGAAGCTATGGGAACTTGATTTAACCTATACAATGCCTTCTTCAATATGTACACCTTGTTTTCTTGTCCTAGAATCTCATAGCCTTGTGACTGTTCCACATACACTTCTTCTTCTAAATGTCCATTCAAAAACGTTGAATTTACATCCATTTGATAAACAAGCCATTTGTTCTACACAACAATGGCCAACACAGTTCTGACTGTGTCCATGCGCGCAACTGGCGCAAATGTTTCATTAAAGTCAATTACAGGTTGTTGTGTAAAACCTCTTGCAACTAACCTTGCCTTGTGTTTCTGCACATTTCCTTCTACATCTTGCTTTGTTTTATAAATCCACTTCACACTTATCACATCCTTGTCTTCAAGTACATCTACCAACTTCCATGTCTTATTTTTCTCTATGCATTTAATTTGTTCATCCATGGCTTGTGCCCATACATCATCTTTGACAACTTCTTCAAAGGTTAATGGATCATCTATTTGTGAAAACAGAGAAAAAGATGAAAATGAATTTGTTGTGTCAACATTATAAATGTTGCGCAAACTTCTTGTCTTCCTTGGTAACAAACTTGTTAATGTTGGATCTGGAGATGTAGAACTACTCGGACTGCTTGCTTGAGTTTGTTGCGCTCTAGGTGTGGACTGGGCACCTGGAGATCTCAATGGACTAGTTTGTGTTAGGATTTGTGTCGCACTTCCATAGGTGAAAGGAAATGCACACTGATTTGTACATGGTGTTTGAACCACTTCATTTTATGTGTCGTCATTTCCTATAACATTAATAATTTTAACTATATTTTCTATGCTTCCATCCCATGCTTCATTCTCCACAAATTGAACATCGTGACTGATTATGACTTTCCCTGCAGTAGGATCATACAATTTGTATGCTTGTTTATATTCAAAGTATCCAACAAATATACATTTATGTCCTTTGTTATCTAGATTCTTCTTTCTCATCTCATCTGGAACATGTGTGTATGTGACACAACCAAAAACTTTCAAGTGCACCACATTATGCTTCATACCTGTCCAAGCTTCTTGATGAACTTTGTTCTTCACACTCTTTTTTGAAAATATGTTCATGATGTATACTATAGTTGCTATTTCTTCATCCCAATACTCATTTGAAAAATGTTTGGTTGCCAACATACAGTGCACCATTTCCATGATGGTTCGATTCTTTCTCTCTGCGACACCATTTTGTTGTGGTGTATACCGCGCAGTGAATTTCTTGTAGATGCCATGAACTTTGAAAAAGTTTTGAAATTGTCTTGAAATGTATTCACCTCCTCTGTCAGTTCTTAGAACCTTGATGTAATAACCACATTGCTTCTCCATAAGTGATTTAAACTGCTGAAACAACCCAATGCGTCATATTTATGTTTTAGGAAATAAATCCATGTTTTTCCTGAGAAATCAACAATAAATGTAATAAAATATCTACTTCCGTCTATAGATGGTGTTCGCATTGGTCCACAAATGTCTGAATGTACAATTTCCAGTGGAGATTTTTCTCTATATGACTTGCCAATTGGAAATGATTCTCTATGTTGCTTTCCAAAAATACAAACTTCACATATTCTTTCTGGTTTTTCAATCAATGGTAAACCTTTCACCATATCCTTTGTGTGTAGCGACTTTCGACCTCCAAAGTTTAAGTGTCCATATCTAAAATTCCATAACCATGAATCATCTTGTACTTCATATTGGAATGTTTCCTACATTTCTGTGCCATTGTCTTCTTCTCTCTTGGTACTACACACTAGTTTTTCCTTCCTTGGAACTGCGTGCATGTTTTTTTGTAAATGCAGTGTCAGACTGCGCATCTTTTGTGTCATAGATAGCTTGTGTTATTTTTCTCTTCATGGTTGGCTTCAATGTCAATGGAAACATTATTTTTCTTATCATCTAAATTCTTGAAATAAGTTGATTGCTTGGATATCTATCCATAATCACACGGTAATTATCTTCCATGTAGATTTTGTATCCTTTTTGTAACAATTGTCTTGTGCTCATCAAATTATACTTTAGACTAGAAATATAATATACATGAAGCATAACTTTTTGCTCCCCTTGCTTAGTTAAAATGTCAATACTTCCTTTGCCTAATAAAGTGACTTGGATATATGTTCCATGTGTAACTTTGGTTTGGACTAACTTATCCAAACTAGAAAACAATTATAATTTTCCTGTCATGTGATTGCTACAGCCTGAATCTAGATACCATATGTCAGATGGACTTTCTTGAGCAACATTGCATTCAACTGGTGAGACTATATGCATTGCTTCAACATGCACCATAAACATAGGACTGGAGGGATTGTTTGTGTTGTTTGACTAATCTTGACCTTGCTTGTTCTGATTATATTGACTCTTACTACACTCATATGTATAATGTCCATACATTTTACAGTAATGGCACTGAATCTTTGATTTATCAAATTTTTTATTACTTGTTTCATTGTTATTTTGGTTTCGACCTCTTCCACCAGTGTTTCCAGAACTATTACTACATCCACCTCTGACAGAACTCCTTCCTCTACCTCTAGAGTTAGCGCTCCCCCTTCCTCTTCCACGACTTATGGATGACTCCGTGGAAAATGCATTTTCTAATGACATATCTGACCTATTTAATATGTGTTCATGATTAATGAGGGAAGCTTGCAGTTCATCTAGACTAAACTGACCCAAGTCTTTGCTTTCTTCCAGAGACATAAAAAGGGTATCAAATTTAGGAGGAAGACTCCTACGTACCTTCTCAATAAATTTTATGTCTTCTATGGTTTCTCCATGAGACGTAATCTAATTTATCGTGCCCATAACATGGATGTAAAATGAATCTACTGAATATTTGTCTTTCATTGACAGAGTTTCAAAATATCTTCTAAGAATATGTAGTTTTGAAGTCTTGACTTTGTCCATACCTTGATAAGAAGTTTGTAATATGTCCTATGCTTCCTTGGATTTCTTTGTTGATTCAACTCTTGGGAGTATGTTTTCATGCATGGATTAATGTATGTAAAACATCTCCTTTCCATCCTTCTTCCTTTGATCTTTTAAGACATCCTTCTTACCTTGTGTGAGAGCATTTTATGTTGCCTGATATGTTGGTCCCACATAGCCATTCTCGAATATTTCTCATACATCTTGACCCCAAAATAACCCCCTTCATGGTCAAGGACCATGACTCATAATTTTTTCCTGTAAAAGTGGGAGGTTGCATATTTGAATTAGAAGTCATATTTCACCTTTCAACAGAGTTGTTTCTCTGATAAACTTGTTCTGATAAACCTGCTATGATAGAACCTCGCTCTGATACCAAATCTTGGATCTACAATGTACAGACAAACTATGTGCAACGTAGTTACAAAGATCGTGCAGTGAAATTCTTCGTCGCTGAACTCTCAGGACTTACTGCGCAATTCACAGACTACACAATTTACTACGCGTTGTGATAAAAAACTTAATAATAAAATTTTTTGTAACTGTGTTATTCTTAGCACATAAACTATGAACTTAAACTTGAGCATAAACAGAGAGGAGATATTTTTCACTACAGAAACTCAGAAATACTTCAACACGCAGATGACTAATATATTATGAACTTCGACGTTGCGTACTAATACATAATACAATTGCTATAACGAGCTTATGCTCCAACAACTTCTGAACAACTTCTATAACTTACAAAACACAGAGCTTGAGCTCTCAGACTTTTTCGACTCCTTACACAGTTGTTGTTGCTTGCTAACTATCGACTCTTCTCTATGTTCTATCTTCTCTATCGACTACCTACATACTTAGACTTATATAGATGAAAATTGAGACTTCCTGTAGAACTGACTCAAACAATTAATACAACAATAAATTTGAATTGAATCTCATTTGCATAACAGAGTTCAAGAAAGATAAAGATTGGCTCATTAAATAAACTCTTGGTAACACTCTTGCTTGACGTTTTTGGCAGATTAAACGTCTTTGTTTTTTGTGATAGAGAGACTCTGCATAAGTGTGAAGCTCACAACTTGTAATTAATATTTCTAACAAATTACTGGGTGTAATCACAAGGTTAAATCACAATGAAGTGGTAATCCATAATGAATGACTATCTGGCCAAAGTGGAAGATCCAACATTTTCTCAGATTTATAAATACTTTCTTAAAAATTCTCCATAATAATATAAGTTTAATAAGCACAAAGTACATTGATACACACTTAGAAGGGACGAAATAGAATGGGAGAGTCAATTAAAGGTGTAATCATGTCCTCGCTTCCAAGTGAAAGTCAAAATAGACACAGACAATCTGTTTCGTAGGATGGCTATCTATGCCATGTGGAAGGGTGCCCACAGATGGCATAGAGTATATTCACAGATACAACAAAATATTTTTGAATGATATGGATGGAAGAACAACAGAAAATGGCTTGCACACATTACCATATAAAATATAAAACCAAATGCTTGCATTATTATACGATTAGAGCTCTCTACTCTAATTCATCATTGAGAGAAGTAGCAAATATAAAGTTTAAACTACATATAGCAGTCTAATTATTCGTGTAGGCCCCACAAGTGATTCACAACTGTAAATCCACCATTGACGATGATATTATGCCCTCTCACATATTTAGACTCATCGTTGGCCAAGTAGAGACCGACCTTCACAATATCCTCTGCTTTAAGAGTGTGCCCCTGTAAGTTGTCGATACTGTTGCAGAAGTCCTCCATGGCGTCTTTGTCCTCTTCCAATATTGACAAGGCATCCCCTTGTTTGAAGTACTGAATTGCAAGAGCAGTGGCCATGCCATAAGGGGAAATAGTGTTCACTCTGATCTCGTATTTCCCAAGATCAACAACGTCGTTTTTAGTCAATCCAATGATTGCATTCTCCAGGGCTATGTATGCGTAAGGAGCACCTCCTCCAATAATACCTACCATGCTAGACTATATGTGACGTTAAGCACGGGGCATATAACTGTCCACTAACATTAATATCTAGAAAAAACAAAACAAATTACATCTTAGAAGAGCTCCATACAGGACCAAAACTCTTTGATTTTAAGCAAAAACTTGGTACATATATACCAAATGGCCACCACAATCTAGTAATAAGGTGGATAATACAAAAAATTGCCATCATTCAAACTGAGATAACTTTCCAAAAAAAGGAGGAATAGTAAATAACAAGCTAATATATGTTAATATGGCAACTTTGACCCTCCAAACCATTTGACCATTTATGGAGAGTGATAATTCCTTTAGGTTCCTGTAATGTTTTTTTTGAGAGCTCATCCGCCTCATGTTGTGGCATGAAACAAATCTGGAGGCATCATGAAAAGAATCTGAAACAAATCTGACTCTACAACAGATCTTAAAATAATCATTTGCTCTAGCTATTCTTGGCTATTTTAGGCACTATAAGTAGGTTATTACAACCTGATAACAACATCCCTCTTTCCCACAAATATACTTAGATGCTTATTTATGATTGACAAACATCTCAACAATGTGAAACTTGTTACAACACCTAGATCTCTAATTGTGTGTGGACCTGGCTCCAAATATGAACCCAGAAGGGTACTATCTGTTGTAATCTGCGCCAAAGGCTCAAATAACCTCAACGAATCTAAGATACAAGGTTTATGGTGATTAGTCGTCAGGTTGAAATGTTTCATTGGAACTTGCAACAGACTCAATTACAGTACCAACGATATGATAGTTCCTGGAATGACCATGTATTCAGGCTGCAAAAACATTCATTTCCCATTGTTGTTTGAGCTACTTTGCCTCTTTTTAACTGGCTGGATTGTGAAATCAGAAATGCATATTACTCTCAGTGATGATTCTAAACATGAATGCCCAAAAAATGCAACACAATACAACAAAAATTCCCTTCATTAGATAAAGAATCATTCTGCTAAGTTGGTACTTCCTTTAACTAAGAATTCATGCTTCCTTCAAAAACTTGACATATTTCATGAGACGACCAGATAATGCCTTTGGTTTATTGACTTCCAATCTACTATCTATACTTGATTTTCCATGGATCTGTAGGTGGGAAAATGTGTCAAAGCTTCCACATAATGTATTATGAAGGGTATTTAAATAGGATATCCACCCACATCTGTGAAAAGATACAAACTCTCTGAAAAGTAAAATAGGATGACCAATAATGTTAATACTCTATTCTAACACAGCCTCTGGATAGATCATAATATGTGGTCAACAAAACATTTAATTTTCCTTTGATTCCTGAAGTTGGATCAGTTAGTCAATAGTCACATGGATCTCCCAGATCTGTGGGTGGTATTCATCTCTAACAATAAATTAATGCACTACGTTCTTGACCTCAATCCAACTATGATCTTGGTCCTTTTAATTCCCCTGTTTTTCATCAAGCTTCTCATATGATGCAACATAAATGTTTGATACTAATACATATTTTCAAACATTTTGTGGCTCTAATTAAAAAATGTGCTCAACATCTAGCTTCCCTATCTCCAAATTTACACATACTCTGCAAGCACTGAGCAAGCCTCTCCAAACAAAAGCATCTGGTTCAATTGACATTGTACTAATCAACTCATGTGCCTCACCTAGGTGTGAAGTTTGGCCCAATAGGTCAACCATACAAGCATAATGATCAAATCTGGGTGAAATACCATAATCTCTACTCATATAATTGATGTAGTGCCACCCTTCATTTATAAGGCATGCATGGTTGCAAGAAAACAAGACACCAACAAAGGTGATATAGTATGGTGGTATGCCTACTAGTTGCATTTATTTGAAGACTTTGATGGCCTCTTACCATATGCATAATAATACGAAAAATTCACAATAGGCTCCTTGTTCCATATGTTTCTAATCAAACATAAGAAGCAACATTAATTTCAACTCTTAATAATATTGTTGAAGGAAACATGTCTCCTTGATCTATTCCTTCAAGCTGGAAACCCATATCTGTTGTGAGGAAAAACAAAAAGGTCCAAATTACTTGCTATCAAATATCTGAGCAATGATAGGTTCATGAATAAATCCATCCATAAAATGATTCATTAATGAATAGATAAACACTAAGCACAGAACTTCACATACGAACAATCATTTGATTATGCAATCTTTTAAAGTCCATAATGTAGGCTCAAAACAGGCCATCTCACTCCTTCATAAGTAGGAAGTCTCTGATCTCTGTGCATGTCATTAGACGTAAACATAAACAAGATTGAAAACATAAAATGATTTCTGCTTGTTGTACTTACTATTCAAAGTAAAAGGATATCAGGGAAAAACAAAATCCTTATTGCATTGACCTGCATCTTGAACAAGTTGAAAATAATGGGTATCAATTCCAAGAAGAGGTTTACCATTTGGACATACTTGAGATTATGTCCAAGCTTGCTTTATGATTATCATTTATGTCGATCATATTGATCATTCCTATGAAGGTTGGCTTCACTTTTTTATTAAGAAGCAATTTCCTAGAGATGTCTCTTGGAGAGAGCAATAATTCTTCTTTGGACATACTTGAATTTCATGCTAGTGAGAGGTTAGACAAAATCCTCCCCTGAATCTAGGAAGTGAGCCTAGGGATAACTTAGTGTTTTGAAACACCAAATGTTGTTGTTGAAAAATCCCTACCCATCACACAAACCTTAGAACTATTGCAATGATGAAGAGACTCCCTAACATGACTTGCTAGTTCTAACTTCTTTAGAACATTTTTTGAAAAATGCAACTTATGTTACATGATTCTTTACAACATTTTTTGAAAAATACAACTTATGTTACATGATTCTTTACAACATTTTTTTAATAGTGTTGTTCGCACAGGGGCAGACCCAGGGTTCAATGCTTCAACAACGCACCAACAAAACCCTAACTGTAAATTCTAACCTTGTACAATATTTACTGCAAACAAATATTCAGTAAAGAAATAGAAAAGATACAATGACAAATACAAACATTACACAGAGATTTTTCACCTGGAAACCCAAACCGGGAAAACCAACATATTCTATATTATTAATCATGTTACAATGTTTACAATACAAAATACATATAGGAGTTAGCTGCATCCAAAACCCTAACCTAATGACCTCGATTAGTCCAAAACCCTAATTCCTTAACCGGAAATAGAAAACCATCAGAAAAGAAACCATGTGCCGAAAAAACCACCTAAATATAATGTGGTCCTTGTGCAAAGAATATAACACATACCCAACATTCTCCCACTTGTTGTTTTCTTTGCATACAGGGGGTTACAGGGTTACATAGTCAACAATCCAGGACAACAATGCCCATGGATCCTCTACACCAAGAGAACTTCTCAGTGCTCATGTACTTTTTTAATGAGTCTGCAACATTCTTCAAAGTGTCCACCT
>SNQJ01S0185544.1:18727-35893 GCA_010110895.2 Picea sitchensis | reverse complement strand
AAGAGGGAGTGTTAAATATATTGTACCCTCAACAGTATGACCGTACACTGCCAGCTATACTGGACAGTTGTACTTTCTAATTCCGTCTTGCTTGAGCATATATAAGCTCAACTATTTCCTATTGTTGGCATCTCTTCAGTTCTGTTCTGTACTTCTTCATACATTTGAATATACTATTCTTTTATCTCTGCATTTCTCTTTGCTCCACAATTTATCACATTCCTCAAATATGTGGTGATCATCACATTTCATGAGAACAAGTCTCGTCTGGGAATTTTATAAAAGAGATAGGGGACCTCATAAATGTGTTCATTTTCACGCATATCCCGTAACAATTGTAGTACCAAAGACCACATTTTGATTAGCAGAGATGTAAAAGCCCATATTTCATTAGCAGAGATATAACAATGTTCTATAGGAAATTGTGACTCTAGGAATTTAAATAACAACATTATAATCTTATACACATAATATAAATACACACGGATAAACACTTAGAACAGTAACATACAAATTTTTATACATACAATAGCGATAAACTTTGACAGAGCTAAGACGTCATTTAAACTAGAACACATATTTTTAAACAAATATGTTCATAAGTGTCTACATTGTAAGGGTCTGTAAACATTGTAACATTGTAATAACATTGTAATAGTAGGTTGGTTCCTACATGATTTCATAAAATAATTGATTTTTGGTTTTCTTCCATTTGGGTTTCCATATTAAATATTTGTGTACTTTGAATTGTATGGTTGTGTATTTATATTATATTTGATAAGGTAACACATTGATAAATATTAAAATAAAAAAAAAATAATCTTATAGTGATTCACCCCATCTTAATATAAGTCTACCAAGTCTACCAACAAGAGGTACAGTGATGAAACGTATATGATCATGAAATATTTGTAAAATTGCTATTTGTTGCAACTATAAGCTCTCTTTGAATCAAATATTTACCTCTAAGGTATATGCAAAAATATGTTCTTATAACTATTTTATATTGTATACTACACAAATATAAAACGTTGACTCAATATGAGGATGGGACGGAGAAACCTTCTATTACTCTACTAGAGTTTTCGAATAATAAAAAGAGTAATTAAGTAACCATGAGTATTGGTACATTAGTATCTAAATGCATCATGTAATTCTTAATATGTTAGCCATGAATGTATCATGAATGATAGATTCATTTCATTTGATATCAATGAAAAACTAAAATTGATTGAGTTATTAGTATGACATATATTCTAAGATCACTTCATGAATTGTTTTAAATATTGCACTAGAAAGGTTATATGCATGAATACTCACATTTGTTTGGCTGATTGAAAATTCAGGTTGTGGGTAGAATGGTATTGGTATTGCAATGGGTGTAAGTCCATAATGAATGCTAGGTGCTACCACATGCAAGATACAAACATTATGATACAAATATCATACCTTTAAAAATTGTTTTCTATATGATACAAATTTGAAACAAAAGTTTTTTTTATTGAAGTTATTATTATGATATCTCATGATAATTGTATGTATATGATACAAGTGAGATGATGGATCTATCTAGGAAGGAAAAATGGTGTATGCTAAAGCCAAAAAGCATGGAAATAATTTTTTTGTATGCTAGAACCCACGATATGCCTTGATAGTCATTGGTATGATCTATGCTATGCTAATCAAGCCAAAGAGACACATTGGATGTAAGACTCTATAATTATATGTACTGTTCTTGTGTTAGGAATATTTAGAAAATGATCGATCACCCAAGAAGGGGATTCCTAATCTTTGAGGATGAGTGACTGCAAGGAAGAGGAGACTTGAAGGGATTCATGTTACATGCTAGATAAAATGATGTGTGCATTGGGTGTGTCCAAGAAAATAGTGAAATGAGTTGTATCCATTACATATTTTATAAGTATTTATATGAAATACATATTTTATCTTGTGTTAAGAATATATATGTTTTAGTTTTGAATTTAATATTGACATATTGGAATTCATGTTGATGAAATGCTTAATGATTATAAATGGTTATGCTATGCATCATGTTTTATAACTTTGATTTTAATGTTTGGTGTCTCCTATCATGTAGGAACCAACCTACTATTACAATGTAGGAAGTGTTGAGATTTTCTATATCCGTGATCCTGTTTTTCCGATCAATTTGTTATAATTCACTGTGCTCCATGAGACATAATGATACTTCTCTTTCAGGCTTACTGACCCACCATACTTCATTGACTCTACAATGTCTTCATATGTATTCAATTTTTGAGATCTCACCATGGGTTCGTGCTCATTTCATCATTTTTTCACATAATCTCAATTCTCCGATGTCCAGTGACAATCCAATTCTGTCTTGATACTTAGTCAATTCTTCCAAATCTGACCACGAACCACGGTAAATTTATAATTCTTATATACATACACCCGAATCCAATTGTTTTGATCCATCGTGATGATGTTGCAGAGGAGGTGGATTATGCATTGACTTCTTCCACATGTATACCAGACGATGTTACATCAGTATGTGTCTTGATATGTGGCATCTAAAGAGTTGCTTGTTATGGCATTGGCATGCTAGTCACGTGGCGTTGATGTGGCACTCATGTTACTCGACATGTGGCACTGATGTGGCATCTGACCTCACTAACTAGGTATCATGCCCCAATAATTTGATGTTAACAATTAATGTCTGGAGATAAATGGTTCGGATTTCTCAAGTCTTCGGTCCATAGTTTTCCACAAAAAACATTAACACTTTGCATAGTGTTTTGTAGCTTTCCCATTCTTTGTTTAAACCATGTAATCGTGTCTTTCCAATATCAACCTTTTGAAAATGATTATCCTTATGCATGTGGTGTTGGGTATGTGTCAGGGATGATTTTAAGGATGTAAATTTATTTTAAAATGTAGAAACCTTGGCGAATCTTAGTAATCCTTCATATGCCTACTATAAATGTTTGGCAATATTTTTGTAAAAATATTCAAATTTCTAAGGATTTTATATAGTTTGTATAAAATTTTGGTGATTTTTAAGGTAAAATAATTTTATCCTATAGAATTTGGGCGAATCATTTTTAGAATAGCGAATCTTGTTTTGGGAAAAACCATGGAAAATTAGCCCACGAGCGAAATTTAGCCCCTAAAATCATCCCTGGTATGTGTTATATTCTTTTCATGACTATAGGTCCTCTTAATTGGGGCCTCGAGGGAGGAGCCCATGAGAAAAATGTTTGGCGGGTTTATTCACCAAGTTATTTTGGATATTCGCACATTGCTTTTGGTGGGTTTTCGGCACATGGTTTTCACCTATGGTTTTCTAATTTTGGTTAAGCAATTAGGGTTTTTGACTAATCGTAGTCAATGGATTAGGGGTTTCAATATCACGAGATCCTATATGTATATTTTATTGTAAACAATGAAGAAGATGATGAATAAAAGATTAGAGGTGCAACTCTAAACAAGTTGTTGTTTTTCCTAATTTGGGTTTCAAGGGTTAAACATTTATGTGTAATGTGTGTGTGTGTGTGCCAGTTTATCTCTTTTGTTTTTATTAGGAATATATTTGTAGTAATTTATTGTAGAAGGTTAAAATCCACATTTGGTATCAAAGCAAGTATTCGCTTCATTGGGACGCTTTTGTGGCTAGGGGTTTTGGCCTGGGTCTTTGGTAAACCTTGTTACAGTGAGATATCTACGATATTGATTCTTCATGTGATAAGAAATGGTGATAAATTTGAAAATATAGATAGAGAAATTTAATGGGAAACATTTTGAGTTGTGGAAGCTCAATATGGATTCATATCTATTGGTGGACAAAGACCAGTGGATCACTATGGATCTAGATACTACACCTACAAGAACATGAGAAGAATACTAGAAGAAGTTGGATTAGATAAGTTGGGCACTTTATATTAGTTTAATTCCCTTGTAAACAAACTTTTCCTATGGAAGAAGATGTATAAGCTCAATATGGAAGATGGAGACTCAGTGACAGAGCATAGTAACACCTTCAATATTATGGTAAGTCGGTTATTATCTCTTCATATTAAAATTTATGTTGAAGATAAGTGTATTAGTTTATTGTTCTCTTGATATTCGATGATGTGTTCTCATCCTTATTGTCAGAGGAGAAGAGTTGGAAGAACATTGAAGGGAAGAGAAAAAAAATATTATGTTCAAGAGGACACTCCCATGAAATAAATAGATCTAAGTCTTCAAGTGGGAGATCTATATCTAAGGGTATATCCAAATCTCCTAGAAAGTTTGTAAATATATGTTGGAGATGTGGAAAACAAGGGTACTACAAGAATAAATGTACATCCAAAAGTGTTGAGAGAGGGAAGGGATATGAAGATGATCCTTACACAAAAACAAAAGCCTCCTTGGAATAAAGAGGTGATGTGTACTTAGCTTCTTCAAGCACACATGCATATCCTGAGGCATGGTTGGTTGACTTAAGTGCATCCTTTTATATGACTCTTCATAGGGAGTGGTTTTGCAAATATGAAAGGCATCATGTAGGCAATATTTTCCTAGGTGATGTCTCGAAAGAAAAAATAACAGGATGAGATAAATTCAAGATGAAGATCATGGATTGAAGGAACAATACCCAATGTTCTTCACATCCTAGGATTAAAACAATGTTCGAAAATAAAATTTGAAGGATGGAAAAATGGTGTTGATAAAGGGAGCTCGAATTGGAACTCTGTATAAGTTGTAGGGGAGTATGATTAGTGATGGGTGTAATAGTTCCATTATTCCTAATATTGGAGTCGAAGAAGAAAAAATATCCTACAGTCTCTAGAGAAAATGATATGTTGTGGGATCAAAGACTGAAGCATATAAGAGAGAAAGGATTTTTATTACTACATGGTAAAGGTATGGTTGAAGGTATGTATACATTCTCTCTAGATTTTGATTTATGTGAACATTGTGTATATTGGAAGAAAAATTGGGTAATATTCCCCTTTGGTACAACGAGGGTAGAGGCAATTTTGCAGATGATGTGTTTGGGCCTGTGTCGGTTCCATCACTAGGAAAATTTGTGTACTATGTCTCATTTATAGATGAATTCTCAAGGAATACTTGGATACATTTCCTCATGAATAAATATGAATTCTTTGACATGTTTAAAGAGTATAAGGCTCTTGTGTAAAATCAAACAGAGAAAGTAATTAAGGTGTTGAGGATGGATAATGGTGGAGAGTTTTGTGGAAATGAATTTGAAGAATTATATGATAAGTGTTCTATATAAAGGTAGAATACTACTCCATATAAAACTCAACATAATGTATTTTTTGAAAGGATGAAAAAAATACTAATGTAAAAATAAAGGTTCATGCTCATTGATGACAGGTTAGGATAGGAATTTGGGGCAGAGGAAGTGGGTACCACATGTTACCTAGTCAATCAATCACCCTCATAAACAATAGAAGAAAAGACTTCACATGAGGTATGGACCGGTAAGAAACCCTCTCCCACACATCCAAAGGTATTTGGCTGTGAGGCCTATGTTCATATTCTAAAAAAAAACTAAGTAATATAGATAAAAGGGATAAACATTGTATCTTTATTGGGTGTAAAGGTGGTTTGAAAGGTTATATTCTTTGGAACCCATAAACTAAGAAGGTATTGTATATCCTAGATGTGGTATCTAGAAAAATTAATGATGTTGTCAAATAGGAAGTCCTACCAAGAAAGGAAGAACCAGAGAAAATAGAGTTTGACTTGAAGGATGATGAATCAGACTCTACAGAAGAAGAAGAATCAGAAAAAGAATATCATCATAGTCCATTATTGAGGAGATCGGTTCACAAAAGAAGTAAACCAGAAAGGTATCATCACCTGATTACTGTTCAAATTTTGCTTTTTCTATTAATGATGATGATCCTAGAACTATTAGGGAGGTGGTGGATTCATAAGGATGGAAAAAAATGGAAAAAGGCCATGATTGAAGAAATGGAAGCCTTGGATAATAATGAGGTATCATATCTAGTGGAGTTTAAAAATAAGATGAATGCAAAAGGAAAAGTGGAGAAATACAAAGCTTGGTTAGTAGAAAAAGGTTATTCCTAGGTTGAAGGAATTGATTTTGCTAAATTTTTTTCTCTTCTTGCAAAGTTAACTTCTATTATATTTATTTTATATGTTTCTTCTGCATTTTATTTTGAAGTAGAATAGATAGATGTGAACACAACATTTCGACATGGGGATATGGAAGAAGAAATCTACATTAAGTAGCTAGAAGGATTTGTTGTGAACGAAAATAAAGAATTGGTATGCAACTTGAAAAATTCCCTGTATGGGTTAAATCAATCACCAAGGATGTGGTATCAAACAATTGATACTTATATGTTGGGACTTGGCTTCACAAGGAGAAAAAAATATCATTGTGTGTATTTAAAATTAATTTGTGATAGTCTTATTTATTTGGTATTCTATGTGGATGATATGTTGTTGATCGAAAACAACAAGGAGATTATCCAGGATGTGACAAATCAATCGTCCTATAAATTTGACATGAAGGATATTGGTACTTGTTGTCCCTTGACAAAGTTTTGAGAGATACTTGGTCATGTTTGACCATTTTTGGGACTTCGACAACCTATCGAAGATGGAGCACCAGATGAAGTAGAGATTGTGGAATATCGGCCCACTTTTGGGTCTTTTTGGGTTTTTGGGATAATGTAACGGGAATGGGATGTCGGCCCATGCGCTATGTGATGGTAAATAGTTCTATGTGCAAGTGATCTATGTGATTGAGTAATCTCTATGCATACTGTTGATCTTGCAGTGTTAAGTGTGAGTGTTTGTAAGAGACTGAGTGCTTAGATACTCACGATAGGAGGATCTAGCAAGGTGCGCAGATCTCCTGTCCTATGCAGAGTAGGGTTTTGGTGGCTTTCTGCTTGTAACCTATTTGACTAAAGACAATAAAGAAGAAGAGTTGGTGGACGCAGCCCTAGGGTGGGGGTGAACCACGTAAATACTGTGTGTTATTCTTTGTGCTTCAACTTGATGTGTTTATCCCTTCTTTTGCTAAGTGATTGGACATGTCTAGATAGATATGCTTATGCTTTTTTATTATTAGACATGTATGAATGTGCTTAGTGCTGATCTACCAGATCCGATCTATTTTACTATGGCTAAATGATGAAATACCTTAGACCTAAGTGAATGTTGCGATGCTCTGTGTTATCTGCGAAGTATAGTAATGGTTGAATATTGATAATCTATCGGTGCTAAGTGCTATGTAAACAATATAGTCATAGATCTGTTTCCCAACTAAGGTTGTAGACACTTTAGTCCTGCAACCAACCCTGCCTCTACCTCGAGTGAGACTTCATATGCTTTGAAGGTGTTGCTGAAAGGGTCAGTAGTTAGGGATTTGTTGGTGCCCTCTTGAGAGTTGAACCCTGGGTCTGCCCCTGTGCCAACAAATGGTTCCGTTGTCGGGACCTGAAACTGTGATTGTTGGGAACTAAGAAAGAAGAGGCCTATGCAAAAGAACACTTTGTGCATAGATCTATGCCCTAGGGCGTAGTACCCTACTCGGTTTATAAGCTCTGTGCTAAGAAAATAAGTCTAATTTGAAGAAAGAAGGTCAGATATGAAAGAAAGAAGCAAGATCTGGAAGCTTTGTGCTAAATAAAGAAGGTCATATCTATAGAGAAGAAGCATGATCTAAAAGCTTTGTGCTCTGAGGAAGGTAAAAGCGAGAATTTTTGATTGAAAGAGGTAAGATCTTAAATATTTGTGTTATGTTAAAGGTAAGAATAGTTAAAGAAGTCTTATATATGAAAGACTTGTGCTCTGTAAAAGTAAGATAGGTGAAAATGTTTGTTTCTAGAGTATGGATCTAGGTATATCTGATAGGTTTTGTCCTAGTTTGAAAGCTAGGGTGTTAATAGATGAAAGAAGGTTTGATATGAATAGATCTAATAAGAATAATGAAATATATGTTATACCTATACATATAAATAATGTTTGGACTAACAAATGGATGTAGGATCCTAGAAAGAATTTGTTGTAGGTTAACTCCTATGATCCTAGTGCACAGTATAAAGGGATCGGGGGATCATTTAAAAGAAAGAGAGGATTGTGCCTCTGTTACAGTTGCAGAAGACCATGACATCTTACTAAGGAATGCCCTAGAAGAAAACCTAGTTGTCTTTGTTGTAAATCTATGGACCATGAAGTGTTGGATTTACCTAGAATGATTGCTAAGATTGAAGGAATGAATCTGAATCAAGAAAAACCTAAGGCAGATACAAAAAAGGAAGAACCCCAAAAATAATCATAGAAAGTATTGATACAAATGAAAGAGACCCTGAAAGACCACTGACATGTCATATTATCAAATATTTTCAAAGAAAAACAATGCATTGAAGCAAGAATATGGGACTTCAAGATTGACTGTGTTCTTAATGAAGAGACACAAGTGAATATTATGCCAGAAAGAACTTGGGAAGCTATAGGGAAACCTGCTATGATCCATTCATTAGGAGGAATAATACTATTCAGAGGGAAGCTGGTAAGTTTATGTGGGAGGTTTGCTCAAATATATATGACTGTCAATGGGACTTTGACAAAGGAAAATTTTGAGATGATCAAATATATTGAAAACAACACCCTGTTTACCATGTTACTAGGGAAAACTTGGATTGAAAGAGATCAAGCCAGATGGAAAGAAGAAGAAGAAGCCTTGGAACAAAAAAATCAAGAGTTAAAAGATTTCATGACCAAAAGGATCGCTCAATTGATTAAAGAACATGAAAATGGATCAAAGCTATTTGACCCTAGAGACTCCGATGTCGAAGCTGCAAGACCACTAGAATACCCTCAGAAGTCTAAAGTACCTACTCGAGTGGCAGAAGAGATGTTAAACCTGAAATATTCTTAACAACGCGTAGTAACTATATCTAAATAAGATAAGAATCAGAATGGAAAGAAGAATACTGAGATGAAGATCACTGGAGAGAAGGATAGGAAGCTAAGTAATAAGAGGGCTAAGATTGAAAAATTATAGAAGGTTTCAGAGGGAGCATCGCAGAAGGAAAATTTGCATAATTTGAGCTTCTCCGAGATATTAGAACAATGATATAGGTCACTTCATCGTGGAAAAAAAATATATCTGTTGGGGACGATATATCCGTTCGACTGATGCTCTGAATGACTGGAAAAACATTTATGGCTCGCCACCTGACCATTGGACCAAGCCATAATGGAAAGAACAAGAGTTAATGAAGCCTTATAACCGTTGCAAGAAATCCATTGTTGAGTTTCCTATTTATCCCGTCGCGCCATGCATGAAGAACACTTTTTCCAAATTGAGAATTTGAGCTCGCAACCTTGGTTAAGATTGTCCAGTGATCATTACACCCTTACTTTCCATATTATTTTTGTGTGTACATTACTTTTTGAACCCGATATTATTAACCCCAAGTGCGTATGTCCGAGGAGATTAGCTCACTTGAAGAATCTTCGAAGGAAGTACTCGTTGATCTCAAGACCGAGAAAGTCCTGTTGGAAAGAAGGATATCTATAGGTGTGCAAGCATCATCGACAAGAGGAGTCCAAGCTTCTCCATCGACTGCTCACGAAGAAGAAAATTCCAGAATCATGACAGAGATGAGAATGAAGCATAGAGACAATCTCATGAATGCTAAGTTGATTCCAAGCATATTACCTCCGTATATACCCCCTCTGAGTGGTGCAGTGAACAAAGATAGCATGCCTAGATATTTTGACTATGCCTTGGTCACTGCGTACCTCCCGAAAGGTATACATGCAGTTCGCATAGACTAGGATAAGATAGTAGTACTGAATTTTAGTGAATTCAACCTTGGAGACCGTAAAGCTTACAGTATGCTTGCCCTGCATAAGTATTTGATCAAGACGAAAGGAAAGAATTCAAAGATTATCCCCCAGCCTTGGACCCATAACCTCGCACAATCTACCCTGCTTAATGTTATGAAGATCCCACACTTTGGACGACATCAAGAAGTGAACGCATGTGTTAATTTGTTGTTTTCCTGTTAACATGGAGGATATTTATGGATGAACTGAGATATCATAGTGGATCCAACCTTGATCCATCGAATCATTGAGATGAGCATGCAAGGCCCTGACCCACATGATTTTTACCCAGGAAAGACCACAGACCGAGCCTTAGCACATAAGATAAAAATAGACTTATGATGATGTCGAGAAGGGAACGTGCAGATATAAGGTAGCCTCTATTTAGAACGACGCAGTACGCCTTGTCTGTTAGCTAATCGCAAGAAATTTGGTTCACAAGAACCGACCAACCCAAGTCACTGGATTTGTAGTAGACCTCGCAAGAAAGTGCATAGAGGGCCTACAGATGAATTGGGCACAGTACTTGGTAAACTAACTGAAGCTCGACTGTAGAGAAGCCCAGGACCAAGGATATGAGTTCCATTTTAGTTGGCTCCTGATCCTAATTGCTTTCATTGCATGGTAGATGCCAGAAGGTGTGACCTTCCCAGACATCGAGTCATTTGAACCATTGGCCACGAAGTTAAGTACCCTATGATACTTGAACAATATGAATAAACAATGGTAGTCAAATATTGTGTTTCATTTATATTATAATCAGTTGAAAGTAGTTATCCAATATACACCACGCATCACTCCGAAAACCCTCTACAGTTTTCATCCCCTAAAGAAGTTAAGCATAGACAGACACTTTCTCTACATCACAGTGCGCGCTGACGAGCACAAGAAGTAGTTACAGTCCTATTATAGGTTAACAGAAGAATATTTGGAGGAGATCACAAAGGAATGGTCGGCATACCTCCTTGTTCCAGCTGACCCTACAGAGATATCTGATGTAGACAGTACAGAAACTACGCAGTATATACCCATACCTAGCATGCGACAAAAGATCAGCGAAGTGAAATACTTAAGCAGTGCCTCGGTGAAGACTGCTTCCATCATGCCAAAGAAAGAGGGTGATGGTGAAGAGTTAGAATAAGTCAAATAGATGCGCAAAGATGAAGTGGAGATTTTGAAGAAGAGGAAGGGTTCACCTCATAAACCTTCTTCCCGGAAGAATTCCAAAGCTCACATGACTAATCTGCATACCACACTGACCCCAGATGACTTCAAATTCATCGTTGCAGCTTTGAACGATGCTGTGATGGAGATAGTAGAGAAGAAAGAGACTAAACAAGAGGAGATGTACAGTTGGATCGAGATAGAGCTCCAAGGAATGCAACATGCACTTCAGTCAAAGGGCACTGTCTCCACTGCGCCCCTGTCAATCAAAACACCAGAAGTAGGAGATGATCCATCTCAACTCCACTAAATCGCAGATTTAGTCGAGTTTCGACTTCGAAAAACACAAGATGAAGCAGAGCAATCCACTGAGGCTTTAACACAAGTAAAGGGAGTACTTATAAAATAGTGCAGTGCTGCAGAACAAGAAAAGAGTTCTCTCCAAGCAAAGTGGAATGACAAGAAAGCACAACTACAACAAGGAAAGGAACAATTGTTGGTGGAGCAACTAGAAGTAAAGGAAGCGGTCAACAAAGCACTTCACACTATAACAATCATTGAGGTAAAGACTGAAGAAAGAATCCCACAACAGGTGGCACAACTCGCAGAAGTGATCCAGAAGCTCCAACAACGCATTGCAGATCTAGATCTTCACGCAGTACCTGAGACCTAGTAGAGATCAAAGACCAAAGAGAAATAACTGCTCGCATCACAGTTGACAGACTGAAATATCTTGCCTTGGAGTGAAAGTAGTTGAGTAGCCTTAGTTCCGAGACATATAAGAACCTCACCGAGAACTGAGAGTTATATAAATTGGAGTCACAGCTCTAGGAGGTGAAGTATGAAGATGAAAATCTACAGACACAGCTAAAGGCCCTATCACCCGTAGAAAGAATGAAGAGATCTCATGAGAAGCGCACAACCCAACAGCAGATCCATACGATGCAGAGAAAATTGATGGAAGTGACTCAATGACTTCAACTAGTGCAAGATAAGTCATGTCATTTTTTCACAGAGGTTGAAATCCGAGGAGCAGAGATAGAGAAGGTTGCGAGTGCAGCAGAACAATGTCTAGAGGGACCCATCAATGATGCACTCATCCAGGATTTTGTCGAACAAGAGTCTATAGAACAAAAGTAGGTCGAAGAAGCTCGAGCCAAGATCGAGGAATTCGAGGTAGAATTGATCAGACCAAAGTGACTCGGGACGAGTCACAGGTGAGTCTTGGGGGCCTGTTAGCCCTTGACCAAGTTTCGAGAGATACGTGGTCATGTTTGACCATTTTTGGGACTTCGATAGCCTATCGAATATGGAGCTTTAGACGAAGTGGAGATTGTGGAATCTCGGCCCACGTTTGGGTCCTTTTTGGGTTATGGGTACATTGTAACGGGAATGGGATGTCATCCCATGGGCTTTGCCCATGTTTAGGCCTATTTTGTATGTATAAATAGGTAAGCTTGGTGATGTAAGTAAGAGAGTACATATATGTGATGGTAAATATTGCTATGTGCAAGTGATCTATGTGATTGAGTAGGCTTTGTGCATACTATTTAACTTGAAGTGTTAAGTGCGAGTGTTTGTAAGAGACTTGGTGCTCAAATACTCGGGGAAGGAGGATCTAGCGAGGTGCGCAGATCTCCTGTACTATGCAGAGTAGGGTTTTGGTGGCTTTGTTCTTGTAACCTATTTGACTAAAGACAATAAAGAATAAGAGTTGGTAGGCATATCCCCAGGGTGGGGGTGAACCACGTAAATACTATGTGTTATGCTTTGTGCTTCGACTTGATGTGTTTATCCCTTTTTTTGCTAAGTGCTTGGACATGTTTAGATAGATCTAGTTATACTTTTTTCTTATTAGACATGTATGGATGTTCTTAGTGTTGATGAAATACCTTAGACCTAAGTGAATGTTTCGATGCTCTGTGCTATCTGCGAAGTAGAGTAATGGTTGAATATTGATAATCTATCGGTGCTAAGTGTTCTGTAAACATTATAATCACAGATCTGTGTCCCAGCTAATGTTATAGACGTTTGATTCCTACAACAACCCCTGCCTCTACCTCGGGTGAGACTTCATCTACTTTGCAGGTGTTGCCGAAAGGGTTAGTAGTTAGGGATTTTTTGGTGTTCTCTTGAGCGTTGAACCCTGGGTATGCCCCTGTGCCAACAGTGCTGTAAATTTCATTTTGGGGATATAAATTATAAAAGATTGGGAAAACAAGAAACTATGGTTAAATCACATAAAATATGTCGAGACAATACTGCAAAGGTTCAGTATGAAGGAATGAAAATCGGTGAAGTTCCTATTCATGTAGATGTAAATTTATCTATGGATCAATGTCCTAAGAAACATGAAGAGGAAGAGGACATGTCTCATGTTCTATATGTGAGTGTGGTTGGAAATTTGATGTATGAAATGGTATGTACTAGACTGAACATTGAACTTGCACTGGGAGTTTTGAGCAGGTATATGTCAAAACCATGAAAGGAGCATTCGACAACAATAAAGAGGGTTTTTAGGTATTTTTTTCGCACTACTAGCTATGTTTTGTGCTACTAAGGAAGACCAAGATTGGAAAAAGTGTTGGACACACATGTCTTTGTGGATGAAGACTAGGATGGAGATCTCGATCGTAGAAGATATACAAGTGGGTATGTATTTAATCTGTTTGGAGGAGGAATAAGTTGGATGAGAAAAAAACATGTTGTAGTGTCACTTTCAACTACAAAAGATGAATAAATGGAAGCCACTCATGAAATAAAGGAAGAAATATGGTTTCAAATCTTTTGTTTAGGTATTAGGTTGGTACAACAAGATGTAAGGATATATTGTGATAGTCATAGTGCAATCTTCTTGGTGAAGACGTTGACTTATATTTCAAAGAAAAATCATATTCATGTTTAATATCACTTTGTGAAATACAAGGTCGAAGAAAATAATGTGTTGTTGATGAAGTTGGATGCTTCGAAGAGTGTTATAGATTCATTAAAAAAATTAGTGAGCACTGAAAATTTCTTTGGGGGTAGAGGATTTATGGGCATTGCTTCCCTAGATTGTTGACTATGTAACCCTGTAAATCCCTGTATGAAAAGAAAACAACAAGTGGGAGAATGTTGGGTATGTGTTATATTGTTTTCATGATTGTAGGTCCCCTGAACAAGGGGTTTATTCACCAATTTATTTTGGATATTGCTAGCGAGAAAAACCCCCTATAACTATACTAGGGTTTAGGATATAGAAAGAGAAAATGACCTCCTAATAGTCAATATAGTTTCCACACTACCCAAAACATACCAAAATAAATGAACAAAAAGTAGTGGAATAAAATATCGGTAACTGTACCTTTTTTCCAACGTCTGGTGATGATCTCCTCAAGCTCTGTCGCTCCAAAGATTGCAAGTCTCCTCCCAAAGATGACCTTCATCCAAGACTAGGAAAACAAGGATACAAGCATGCTATTTATATTCATAAATTAGGGTTAGATATAAAATGTTATGTATAAATAAAATAAAATACACAAAACATCATCATTTGGGACAAGGAAAAGAGATTCTTGTATTCATTAAACAAATACTAAAACTTACAATCCTTTCCGGCCATCGTTCTGTGAAACTTGTCTGGTATGCTCTTTACAATTCTCCAAGTGCACCTTCAATAAGTTTCTTCTCACAATATACTAATCACCTCAAGGAAAGAGAATGGATTGAATGGAAGAAAAGAGGATGAAGAGGGAATGTTGAGGTAGTAACTCACAAAAGGCATCAAATGCTTGGACAAGGAAGGGAAGTGAAATTGGGAAGAGTTTCACCATTCTTATGGTTGGTTGTGGAATCATACCCCAAGACCTAATTTTATATGAAAAAAGGATGGTTATTCAGTTGGGGGACGGGCTATAACAGGGGAATTGGTTGGGAAACCTCCAATAGCCAGTAAATTCCACTGAATTCCTTACAACTTTTTAATTTTGGTAAATTTTGGAGGTATATGAGGGCTATTTAGTATGCATCTTGCATATGTAATCAGGATGTAGTGCAATAGCCTAAGTATGTACGCGAACAATAGTGCATCATCTTGAGTATGTATGCGGGTAGTAGTGAAGCAACCTAAGTATGTACGTGGGCTGTAGTGAAGCACCCTCAGTATGTATGCAGGCTATATTGAAGCAACTTAATTATGTATGTGGGTATAAGTGCATCAACCTAAGTATGTACACAAGAATTAGTGCATCATCCTTAGTATGTATGCAGGAAGTAGTGCATCAGGGCACACACATGCTCCAAAAAATGGTTTTTTAAATGGAGTTCCTCAACAGTGATTTGGAAAATTACGCAAATAGGAAGGCCAATGCCATGTATGCATGAATAGGGAATTTTAGAGCTATAACAAATGTCGCCTAATGTATGATGTCAGAAGAGAAACTAATGGCTGAAATACATTAGAATATCTTCACCAATGAGAATGCATGAAATCGAGTGATCCTAGGACCAAAGTTTGGGAGGTGACATCTTCAAAACAAAAATTGTCTCTTCAAGGTGGGAATACCCATGATCATGATGAACTAAATCATGGTTTCCAATCATATACACTACAGATCCATGTCATATAACTATATAAAGTGAATCTACAAGCAATACAAAGCATATCTACATCTCAAAATCAGTCAAAGATATACAAGTACAATGTGCATCTTCAAGAATCTAGTGATGCCTATGGTTAGAGATAAAGACTTTAGAGCTCGAGAAAAAAATTCAAGATCTTCAAAACTCAGGCAGGAGTACAATGGGAGTGTAAGACTCACTACTCTGAGGTCTTCGACAAGCCGTCAGGAAAATACTGGAGGATATCGATGATTAGGAAGAGAACTTCGTCGATTTAGAATATGGACTTGATTGGACTCATGGGATGGCTGACTCATGAAAGTCAAGAGACAAACTGCAGAAAGACTGACTTAGGTTGGGTAAAACTTCCCTTGGACAAAAGAATGAAAGATGATCAGACTCAGGAAGCGTAACATTGACATGAGTTTGTGATGCAGGAGGCACCACAAACTCTCCATATGTTTGGAAGAGTAACCAAATAGAGGAGGAAATATCTCTATGCAGTGAGAACAACTTCCTAAGGCCATAATATATCCCAATGCTTGACGAACAAATGGAAGGATGTGCTTTTTCCAAAGGTGACTATCTTTGCTACTGAAAAAATAATGTATATTTGTCATCCCCTCTTTTTGGAATATTTGATTTTTTTGTCTTTTTCAATTTTTTAACGATCTTGAAAAAGAATAAATTAATGCTACATTACAAAGGAGGAAATAGTGTCATGAGAAAGAAAATTGGTTCCAAGCGCATGGAACATACTAATGCTCAGGGAAAGGAGACATGTGCAGGATAAGGACACTCGGGGAAAATTCCTCCATGGGTCAAGGTGTCAGATCGCAGAGGAATTTTGTTTTGCAAGGCTTGTGTATAAGGAATGCTTAAAAGGTTCAGTTGAGAGAAACATGGAGCTGACATTAGGCCAAATATGCAAATACGAGGCCCACAATGCGATTAAGCATGACACAGTAAGACCCCTTCTATGTAAATTTTTATGAGCCTAGATCAGGTAAGCTAGGTAGATTTTTCATGTTTAGAGAGTATTAAAAAATGCAAAATAAGACTCCAAGGAGTACCTTTTTCATATTTAGTCCAATTGGATTGAAAAAGGGTTAAATTTTCACCAAAAAGATGTATTTCAAAACCATTTTAACGAGTGTGACAAAGACAAGATCACTCGACAATCTTTTCAATTTTAAGGAGTCTTAAAAGACATTAACTATGAACTCATAAACTTTTTTTGAGTTTAGTTTCCTTGGTACGAAAAAGTATAAAACTAACTAAGGAGAACTCTATCGGAAAGGCGAACCTCCCGAGGCATACCTTTTTCCACTATAATCTATAGACTAGAAAAAGGGTTAAATTGATGCCAAGTAGATGTTCTTTTGGACCAATTTCATGAGTGTGAAGGAACAAGGTCACTCGACGTTCTTTTCAATTTTAGGGATTCTGAAAATAACTTAACTATGGACTCCAGGGGGCTTCCTTCTTCGTAAGTAATATCCAATGCTCAAAAAAGGTGATAAACCAAAACCA
>SNQJ01S0185544.1:0-18717 GCA_010110895.2 Picea sitchensis | reverse complement strand
GGTGCTCTTATGAATCCTTCTTCTTCTTGAGGCCTGTCTATTTGTTGTTGATTCTGAAATCTGAATCTTCTTGGTGGAGTGTCCCTGTAATCTTCCTTGTATATCTTTTTATCCCCTTTGATTGTTTCTGCATTAATTTTTGGATTTGTTTCTTGCTCTGTTGTTTTGGATCTTGAACCCTTTTCTGTTTGATTCTATCCAAGTCCAGACTTGTCAAGATAAGATTTTTGACTGCTAATAATGTCATCCAGAACTTTTGAGCTATTCTGCATATTTTTCTTTTGAATATCCTTTCTTAGTGTGACAATCTCTGCTTCCAGGTTTCCAATGATTTTGTCCTTTCCTTCTAGTTGTTCTTTGAGTGCTTCTTTAATTCTTTTATCTTCTTCTATTTGAACCTTTAATTTTTTAATCATTTGTTCTAGTTCTTGAGTGTCTTTTTTCTTATCTAGTTCTACTTGTAATTTCTTTTTTTCTTCTTTTCTCTTCTGATAACTTCTATGGCACTCATTAATTCTTCTCGGAATTCAACTTCTGCCTCTTCAATTTCTTCTTCATATGCTTCTTCGTATTATTCTTCGGAGTCTTCTTTATCAGAGTCTTCTACTGCCATGGATAGAACTCTCCCCGTTTCACTGTCACTGATTTCATCTTCATCTGATGATGAGATGTCTTCTTTGGTGCAAAAGTTTTTCTTGAAACATTTCTTGTTTGTCTGCCTTTTGAGTAACCTTCATCATTTCACTTTTTCTTATGAGGACATTTGTTAGAAAAATGACCAATACCATCACAATTAAAACAAATTAAAGGAAGCTTACCTCTATACCTACCGTTGGTTTTGGAGCCGCCCTTGTTTTTTAGCCCGTCACAATTTTCATTTTTAATGCTAAAAAATGGTTTTCCTTTTTCCCTCTGAGATATAAAGATCTCTGAAGGTTTATCATGCGAGCAAAAATGATTATTCTACTCTTGAAACAAGCCTGAAATTTCGTAAAAATGTTTCCTCCTTTTGTTTTACTTTGGGATCTCGCAGGTCAGATACTTTAACTCATGTAATTCACACGTCCCGAGTCATGAAAAAAAGAAATCATTTTAATTTTCACTCAAGACCGTAAGGAGGGTAAATTTTTCCCTAACTCATGATTAAACGTTGTCGGGGTTTCACGCCTTGGCATTCGCCAAAACCAAAAATTTATTGTCATAGCCTCGATAGTCGAGAACACGATGTCCTTATCTGATTGACTCGTGTCAAGGTTAAGGGTAAAAGCTAACCGTGGTAAAAGTTGTTCTCGGTGTTTCGCAACTCAACACTATCTTTTTCGAAAGTTACAATGGCTAAACCTCGACTCGCGAAATCATGATGCAATTATAACTTGATTAATTAATCACTTAATCCAATATTATCTTCCCTGTAATTAAGTCATGTTATCGTGACCTCGCGGTTTCACAGCTCGGCATGTAGATCTCCAAGAAACTCATCTTCAAAGCTCCGAGTTGCGATATGGCGAATGTAATAATTATAAAATTAATCAAGCCTCAAATCACGATTACCTTTTATTAACTAAAGTCGATCTTCGCAGTCTCGGGTGTTAGAAACTCAAAATGTTAAAGAAAAAGCCCCGATATAACGAGTACCGAGATATTAATTAACGTTGGTGAGATTGGATTAATTAAGCTAAATAAAGACACATCCCGCGTTTCTATGCTTGCACGATTCACAAGGAAACCTTTTCTCCCATACGCCAACTGACCTTTAAACCGCCAAAGTTGATGACAATAATAAGGAAATAGGGTAAATCTATGAATATAAGATCGGATTTTTTACGACAAATATTTATTTCTAAATACAATTTGATAGGATTGTTTTGAAAGGTACCGAGTTTTCGAATATATGTAAGAGTTGCGTTTCATTATAAAAAATACATTTTCATAGAACACAGAGCTCATCACTTCTGAGTAAACTGACTTCTGTATGTATACGTAGTTCTATCGTAGAAGAGCTAAAACGCAAGCTTCAGCCATGGCTCTGCGAAAAGCAGCAAAGGCGAATGTTGAGGTTTCAGGACAAGGCTCAGACAATGTCTCCGATACTTCGCCCCGAAGTATCAACTCGGTCTCGAACTGGTCATATGTTTTAGATATTCTGCAAGCAGAATTGGTGGATTATTCCGACGACTCTGATGACAACGAAAGAGATGATTTAACCACCAAATACAAAATAGTCGTCCAATCTAGAATGCACAGAGTAGCATCCAGACCGCGGTTGCTTCCATATTATGATATGGTCTGATGGGCATTGGACCATGTGGACATATCGACCAGGACTATCATGGATGAGCAGAGAGTCACCATCGGGACTTTCAGGCTGGAGCATCTGCAAACCATGTATAAGCTACCCAGGACGTCCGACTGCACATATGGTGCCAAGTTCTTGGAGGAATTCAAGGTGAAGGAACGCGTACAGTATGATAAAACCATGTCCAGTTTGATAAAGGATTGGGTTTCAAACACCGCGAAGTTCAGAGCTGATACCCACAGTGTTTATTCAATCGCTTCATTAGAACCGCAGTATAGATATGTGGCCATGATGACATGTCGGTTATATGGGAAAGATGACACATCACATTTTTTCCTTGCGTGGGTGCCTCTAATGTTTTGGGTCACAGAAGGTTGTTCCTTTAATTGGGAAAAGATGCTTTCAGATAGCTTGGCCAATCGGGTCACAGAGTATCGGGAGAAGAAGGAGAATGGGAAGGCGTCATCATTCTTCATGTCCATGTACATTATGGACGCAATTTGTTCTATGACACCATTTCCATTGATGAGCTAGAGTTGGACTCTGGCCAAAGATGAACCCATACATGTATATCATGCAAAATTGTGGGAAAACAAAGCAGAAAATTTTGCATATGAAATTTTTAACTGGGTAATGGTGCCCCTACATGTCGCCATTTTTTGTCACCTGCCACCCCGGATCTCGGACAGTATAGTAACAAATCTGAGAAGCATCGCGGACTGGTATGTAGAAGCTGAATTTTCCTACTTCAGAGTCTTTGGGGCTTCTCTTCCCCCACATGCGCTACCATTGTCCATCCCCGACAAGATGGCTTGTCGCGAGGTTGCCCGACAGAGGGTAATTGGCGGTGTGAGCAAAGAACTTAAAGGGTATTCGAAAAAGGTATGGCCGTCGTTTCCTGTTCGTTTGAATTCTTATTCTTTATTAGATTTAGGGCATGCCAAAGCCGAGGCGGCAACCCTGGAAGACCTAAATTTGGTCTCCATCGAGTACAAGAAGCATGATCTGTAGAGGGTCGTGAGAAACCATTTGGGAAATTGTGGGCTTAAGAGATTCGAGCATGAGAATTCACCCTCAGATGACATTTTCCAAGGAGCAAGGTCCTATGAGGAGATTCTAGCCCGGATACAATCCTTGGCACCCGAGGAAAGAGCCGATGTCCTGAAGTTCCAAGAACATCGACGTAGCTATCTTCCCGCTGTGTTTTGAGGCGAGGGTCCAGGTATTTCGGAGACGAACAGAAGGATGTCGAAGGTTCTAAGGATGCGACTCCCGACCAGGGAAAACACCAGGACGAGGGGAAACAAACGAAGAATCTGGAAGAAGAGGAAAAGACTCTAGACCCACCAAAGAAATAGAATCTAGAGACAGAGATAAAGACTCCAGAATAGCCGAAGAAATAGATTCTGATCGATACTCCAGGAAAATCGGCGAAGCAGATCGGAGAACCCATCACATCGGTTACCCCCTTGTAGTCGACACAGGGAAATATCGATGCTGGATGGATATTCAATGAAGAGATGAGGCCCATAAGAGTAGAAGAACTCCCTCTGAATGAGTTTTTCTTCAATAAAAAGAGAAAGGCAGTAGTGAAAAAGGAATTCTATCAAGAAGGAGAGTCTACTACCAAGAAATATAAAGTCATAACTGATGGAAAAGACAAGATAAGTGAGCAATTCGCCACTGAGATAGCAGGGACATTAGGAGCATATTCCTCGGCGAATCAATTTTCGGTCGGGCTCCTAAAAAACCAACTTAAAAGAAAGAATCGCCTCATTAGGACCCTTGAAGCCATATTGGCCACAACAACGGAGACTGCTAAAGACCAGGCGAGCGTAGGAATGGAGCAGGCCAGGTTGGCCGATAAGAAGGAGATAGAGGTGCTCAAAACTAACCTCGAGCAAGCACAGTTGGTGGTCCGGGATGGTCGGATGCAAGAGAGCCAGCAGAGGGATTTGATCGAACAACTGCAGGATAGGGTGGAGATCATCGAGAATAGAATGATAGACATCAGGATGTTCAAATCCCAGGCAATTTCCTACATATATTCTACATATATTCTTTGTTGCATCGGTTATTTTCTTACATTTTTCCTCTTCTGTTTATACGTGAGATTTCCCTCCGACAGGAGCCTTACACTATAGACAACTAAATGTTTTTCTCCCACTTCGAACCTTTGATTAAAATATAATACAGTTACGAGAAAGAGCCTTTGATTTGCATCCCTATCTTATTCGTAAAACCGTAAAATCTCTTTTATACGACCAAATTGAGACAACACTTAATCTCACTCTGAAGTTTTTCCCTTTTTTTTTACTGTTCCTCCATGAATGTCCCTGTACCAACACAGCCTAATATTGAACCCGGACAATCGGACCAAATGCACATTTCTTTAAACCTTTTCGACACAATTCTTAAAATTGCTACTAACCGGGTCGAACTAGAACGTTCATGGGCAGCCATTGAACAAGATATAACTATCCAGGAACAATTGGAAGCTAGACAATGCCAATGTAGAAATATTCCCTAGTTTCCTTTGCCGAAGGTTGACGTTTCTCTCTTCTCCATCTTTTACCCACTTTCAGATGCCTTGACATTGTACTTTTAAGCCTTAAGTACAGACTCAGAAACAACATCTTTCTGGCGCCGTTGCCGGGGAACAAAGTTACGAAATCTTTTTCCCTAGGAAAACGACATTTGTTTTTCGTTGAAAGTGTTACCCTTTGATAGTGAACAAAGAGTACACACCTTTTAAGGCTTTTCATCTTTCACTTGGTGACTCCACAAGAAATAAACTGGCATCCGGTCGAAGGAATACCAGACAAAACCTGGATGGTAAGCATATTACGCCCGTTACCGATCCCGAAAAAATTCTAAAGGAGAGAGGCTCTTTTAAGCCAACCGCTGCAGTTTACAAACTTAAAACCCCATCACTGAAGACTAAGAGTCTTTCCTAACCCTCAACTTCGCTCAGTCCTCTTTTTGATGCTAAAGATTCAACGCTAAGCTGCTCCGAGGTCAGGAGTGAGATTTGTCCAACAGTCCCCTTAGCACACAAAGGAAAGGGCCCTCTTGAAAGTTCATCGGCCTTTGACATACCATCTTTTCTTCAGTTGAATTTACCAACTTCACCAAATCCTGAAGAGTGTGTTACACACTCAGTTCCCACACCTGTCGGTTCTCCTGATTTTGTCTCTTGCAAATCCGAGGAACCAAGTCCTCGCGTTCCTTATCTTTCCTCATCGGATTTTCCTCTTCGCGAACAAAATAAAGATTCCCTTTTAATTTTCCAAAACCCCCTTTACAACTTTCCACAAACAACGATGGCAGCCGCCGGAGGAGGAGGTGGAGGGTTTATAGGAGGAGGCGGAGGGTTTATCGGAGGAGGAGGGGGAGGAGCCCCTCTAGGAGGAGCTGGAGGCCAAGGGCCTTCTCCCCCTCCTAGAGTGTTTGCGAAAGTTGCATCCAGATACGCTCCATTAGTATTTGCCGTCTCTTTACACGATCTTCTAGAAAATTACATAAAAAATTTACCGAAATTCACCGGGGAAGGGGATCTGACCGCGGCCGAACATATTAATTTTTTCGACCAATTCACAGATATCTTTGGTATCGAGCATGAGGACGTATATTCGAGACTACTTATCCAAACCTTTGAAGGTCAGGTCCGAACTTGGTTTCAGAGCCTACCCACAGCTTCTATCTTGTCTTATGACGCTTTGGAAGATGCTTTCCTCAGACAATGGGGCGAGAGAAAAGACCATCTCTATTATTTAACCGAATTTGGGTCTTTGAGGAAAAAGAACTCAGAAATAGTCATGGAATTCATTCAGAGATTCAACAAATTGTACAATAAAATCCCAGCCAAGGTTAAACCGTCCCAACCCGCGGCCAAAGTGACTTTCGTCGGAGCTTTCGAGCTGGATTTCGCTCTCCTTTTGTGAGAGAGAAGGGGAGCCACCCTAAACCGTATGCAGGACGATGCGGTAGAAATAGAGTCTAAAATGATGGCTTCGGGTAAACTTAAATCTAGATTAGAGACTGGAAACCGAGAGACCAAGCGCTTTAGAGAACAAGCAGGTCCTTCAGGGTCCAATAGATCCTCAGACGATAGGGTGGACGATATGGCTAGAGTGATTAAAGAACTGTCAAATAAAATATCCAGAATGGAACTTGAACAAGCCAAAGCCGACTCTTACCCCAAAAAGGATTTCAAGAGGAACCCAAACCCCCCGAACCAACAAAGACAAATAAAAAATGAAGATCAAAAAATACAAGCTCCCTTAAAGAATGAAAATTTTATAGGAGTGAATGATTTTCAAGACTTCGGAGATTCGAATAATGATGTCACGAACTTCGGTGATGACTGTACTCAACCATATCTGACTCGAGAAGACTATGAAAAATCTCTAAACATGCCACAACCGTCGAATAAGGGTGAGGAAGGTGATCACACTGATATCTGTGAATCTCAACCAGAAACTGAGTGGATAATGGCTGAGTTTCAACCAAAGTACAACCTAAGATCTAAGAGTAATCCCACATCAACTACTCAACCAAAGAAAATCCTTCAAAGAGGTCAAGCTTATGATCCTCCTTCGGAAGAGACCTTATTACCCAACAACAAAACTAAAGTAGTAAGCACTCAAGAGTCTGAAGTGGAAAAAGTTAAAACCCAAACGCGAGGAATCGAACCAATAAATAAAGTTACGTCTTCAACCAAGACCATGAGTGATAAAGCGGTCCAAACAAGTAAGTCAGAAAGGAAGGATCCAGAAGTCTCAAACAAAGAAATAGACAAGGTGAGCGGAACTTTCAGTTTTGAATATGAGATAAATAGAATTAAGATACCCATCCCTTTGGTAGAATTGGCAAAAAACCCCGTTTATTGGAAGCACATTACCAAAGCAATGGGTGTCTCTGAGCTAGAAAGCCAGCCTGATGTTTTAAATCTGGAAGATGACAAACCTAACATCACCTTTGGTCCCCATTTCGAAGGGGCCAAAGACACCATTGCTCCCTTTTATATCACTCTGAATGTGTATGATCAATTGCTGCACAATTGCATGTTAGACTCCGAAGCCTCCCATAATGTTATGCCCAAGATTATCATGGACAAGTTGGGTTTCCAGATCACTAGACCTTATGGAGATATGTACTCTTTTGACTAAAAAAGGGTTAAGTGTATGGGGATGATTAAAGATCTGGTAGTTACCCTGGCGTAGGTCTCGGTTAAGAGTATCCCGATGGATGTGGTTATCGCAGATATTCCCCCTAGGTATGGCTTGCTGTTATCTAGGTCATGGGGAGCCAAGTTGGGGGGTTCTCTACAGTTGGACATGAAATATGCCACAATCCATGTGTTCGGTGGTCAGTTCACTCAGTTTTACAGAGAAACAAGATTAGCATATACAGTCAGTGACCCTCAAAACCCAAACAACTTCCCTATTTACATTGCGGACCAAGATCTGGGAAATTGCATCTTGTCTTTTGATGATGGTTTGGATGGTTGTCCGGAGGAAATCGATATAAAACAAGAAGAGTCAAGTCACATGACAGAATATCTGTGTAACACTGGAGTCTGGAAAATGTATTTTGATGGTGCTTTATCTTCTGAAGGGGCAGGTGCAAGAGTTCTTTTAGTGGCTCCCGAAGGTAAATTCATTGTTCCTTTCTCCTACCGACTGCAGTGGGACATAGATTACACTAACAACGTATGAGAATATGAAGCATTGATCTTAGTATTAGAGGCTGCCAGAAAGCTAAATATAAGTAACTTGGAGGTATATGGTGATGCAGAGCTAATAGTCAAACAAAAAAATCGACAGTACCAAGCCAAGCATCCCAGACTAAGAACATACAAAAATTGTGCTTGGGATCTCATGGAAAACTTTTTCTCATCCGTAAAGGTCTATTTTATCCCTCGTGCAGAGAACCTACATGTTGATGCATTGGCAAAGGCAACTTCAACCTTCTCTCCTCCCACAACTTTCAAACTGAAGTACCACATTGAAATCAGATACAAACCCTCTATACCAGACAATATCCGACACTGGCAGGTCTTTGAAGACGACGAACAAATTAAGAAGTTTCTTGTAGCAGTGGGTGAGTTCTCTGAAACTCATGCAGACCAAGAGGATCAAAATGAACCGATGTGGATCATGCAAGAGGGGGAAGATCCTGAAACCTTTCGAGAAAAAATTGTGGATCATCGTATGCTGGTCCTTAAGAACAACCAGATTCTGAAAGGATTAATTCCTTTAGAGAGACTTTTTGATCAGAACGACGTACCCGTAAAATCCACTTTGCAGCCCCAACCATAAGAAGTGGAGGATTGTGATATAGGAACTGAAAAAGAATCCAGAGTGGTAAAAATATCCAAGTTCCTCCCTCCTGAAATGAAATTTAAGTATAAAGACCCACTCAGACAGTATAAAGACATTTTCGCCTGGTCTTACAATGAGCTAAGAACGTATGATACTTCCATAATTGATCACAAGATACCTTTGAAACCTAGGTTCAAACCGTTTAGGCAAAAGCTTAGACAGATTAACCCCATTTTGTTACCTGTGATCGAAAAAGAAGTTAAGAAACTATTAGATGCGAAAATAATCATACCTCTGAGATACTCGGACTGGGTAGTAAACCTGGTCCCGGTCAGGAAAAAGAGCGGGGAAATCAGACTATGTGTGGATTTTTGAAACTTAAATAAGTCATCTCTCAAGGATAATTATACGCTGCCTAAAATGGACCATGTGTTAGAGAAAGTTGTTGGAGCAAACCAAATGTCTATGATAGATGGGTTCTCTGGTTATAACCAAATTGCCATGAATGAACAAGACAGGTAAAAAACTTCTTTCACCACACCATGGGGTACGTTCATGTATGACAAAATGCCTTTTGGTTTGATGAATGCAGGGGCCACTTTCCAGCGAGCTATGGACATCGCTTTCGTAGGAGAAAGGGACAAGTTCATAGTCATTTACCTCGACAATTTGACGGTTTTCTCTAAAACTGATGAATAACACTTGATGCATCTCAAACAAACCTTCGAAAAATGCCGCAGGTTTGGTCTATCTTTGAACCCAAATAAATCACATTTCTCTATGTAGGAAGGTAAGATTTTGGGCCATATCGTATCTAGGGATGGAATTAGGATTGATCCTAAGAGGATTGAAGCAATAGATACTATAAATATTCCCAGAAATGTAAAAGAGATTCAATCTTTCTTAGGAACAATAATTTTTTTTAGGAAGTTTTATCCCCAATTTCACTGAGATTGTCAAATTGATCACAAGAATGTTGAAGAAGGACAGCGGAGTGAATTGGACAGTGGAGTGAATTGGAGTGTTGGCAAGCCCAGACTATCTAAAAGATTTTCTTATCTTCTCGTTTGCCTCTGAACATACTATCGCCGCGGTGCTCCTACAAAAGGATGAAGAAGGATTCAAACAGCCGATCGCATTTTTTAGAAAGAGCCTTAGAGACGCAGAACTGAAGTATAACATAATAGAAAAACAGAAGTACGTAATGGTAAAAGCGCTAAAGGCATTCAGAACTTATGTACTACATTCAAAGATTATCGCGTACGTGCCTACCAGTTCTGTGAAAGATATATTGGTATAGCCAGATAGTGACCGAAAAAGAGGGCGATGGCTCGCTAAAATCCAAGAATTTGATCTGGAAGTTAAACCGACCAAATTGATAAAAGGGCAAGGCCTGGCCAAACTCTTAGCGGAGTCAAATTTCAGAGCCCTTGATATCAATTTCCTACAGGAAAGTGACGAAGACACAGACCTAAACGAGATGAATGAAGAAACAAGTCCAAACAAGATCGAAGAGAAGTTCATATCGTCAGGATGGTATGGAGACATAGTGTCTTACTTGCTAAGCCTGAAATGCCCAAATGAAATATCACCATCTAAATGCAGAACTTCAAAAATCCATGCAGTCAAATATTGTATCGCTGAAAGTCAGTTATATTGGAAGGATCCACTCGATTTCCTGTTAGTCTGTTTAGTCGAATCGGAAACCCAAGGGGTTATAGATGAATTTCATGAGGGAGTCTGTGGGGGGCATCACGCATGGAGAGCTACAACTTACAAGATCTTGGGGGCTGGGTACTACTAGCCAAAAATATTTTCGGACGTCAATGCCAAAGTGCGTGCCTGCAACCCTTGTCAACTATTCGTAGGTAAACAGAAGCCCCATGCACTACCTCTAGTTCCAGTTAAAGCTGAAGCCCCATTTCAGCAATGGGGTCTAGACTTCATAGGCGAGATCAATCCCCATGCCAGTGCTCAACATAAGTGGATCTTAACAGCCACAGATTATTTTACTAAGTGGGTGGAGGCCATTCCAACAAAAAGGGCAACAGACTCGGTGGTAATCAATTTCTTGGAAGACAATATTTTGTCAAGATTCGGTTGTCCCCGAAAGATAGTTACCGACAACGCCCAAGCCTTTAAATCTATGGCTATGATCAGTTTCTGTCAGAGGTATAACATCGTTCTCGTACATTCCATAGCATATTACCCCCAGGGGAATGGATTGGCTGAGTCATCTAACAAGAGCCTGGTAAATATAATCAGGAAAGTATTGGATGAAAATAAAAGGTCTTGGCATGTGCACTTAAAATACGCATTATGGGCAAACCGCATCAGCACTAAAAGGTCTATCGGCATTTCGCCTTTTCAAATGGTCTATGGGATAGATGTTGTTCTACCTATAAACCTAGCGCTACCAGTGATGAAGTTATGGCAGGATCAAAACGAAGAACCCAATCATGTAATCAGGAGAATAAATCAGTTGATTGAGGTTCAACAACATAGAGTCGAATTCGATGAAAAGATGCAGAAGTACTAGGATGATATGAAAGCATTGTTCGACCACAAAGAAAAGGATAGGGAATTCCATCCAGGTGATTTAGTGCTAAGATGGGATGTAAGAAAGGAGGAGGCAGCGAAGCATAGTAAATTTGACCATCTCTGGTATGGACCATTCAGGGTTTCGGCTCCAGAAGGAAAAAATTCTTTCCTACTGGAAAATATAGATGGGGAAGTCCTCCACGCCCCTGTCAATGGGTGGTATCTAAAGTATTACATGATGTAACAGTCGCCAAATTAAAAAAAATAAAATAAAAAATTAATAATAATAATAATAATAATAATAATAAATAAATAAATAAATTTTGATATATATATTTTGTGTACATATATGCATTTCTTTTGATTTTCTTTTTTCGTTCGTGAACTTTCGACACATTTTGAATAAGATTCGTATTTTATTTTTACAGGATTCCAGCTGCATACGAAACGAGTAGGAAAAGTAATCTGAAGGTCGGTGTCAGAAGTAAATCGGCATAAACATGTGATACCTAAAGTCGTTTCATATTTGCGCTAAGAAAGTGAAAGGAAAAGGTAAAACTCAACATTCTCAAAAAGATATGTTATAAGAGACTGTTAAAGAAAATCGAGGTAACGCCATTCAAACCACAATATCAGCCAAGCTGATAGATAACATAGTTGTTTCTTGGTTTGATAATTTTTGAAAAGATTGAAACAATTTAAACGATTCACTGAATCTAAAAATAGTCGGTCAAAGCAAATTATCCCCAAAATTATCTACAAGAGTCAGTCTCGAGTTGTTTGACCTCTGTATTTTCAGTCAGTAAGTCGCTACTTGGCATCCTTTCTATCTTCGGGTTTAACTTTTAACAAGTCACCATCTTTCGTTTCATTACGAAGGGATAAAAGGTTTTTCATTTCAACCTCGTTAGTTTCAAAACAGATTGTGGAAAGAAAGCGGGTCTTCACAACTACTCGATCCCCTGCTAAGCGAAGGAACGTTTAGAGCGATCCTAACTTTCCTACATTTTTCAACGACATTAGAGGATTAAAGCTTGCTCAAATAGGATGCCCTTAAAAAGTTATTTTCCTTTTTCTCCCTAAGAAGGAAGATGTTGTGAAGGCCAATGGAAGGTTGGTACCGAGTAATCAAAGTAAGTTGACAGACCTCTAATGCAAAATATTACACAGATATCAGCCCTGATACAAACTGATTGCCGCCATCTTCACGCTCAAAAAAGTAAATTATAAGACAGGTGGTGAAAGGAAATTCAGAAATGATTTCCCCCACCTAGTCCAAGAGACGATGAAAGGAAATTTAGAAATGATTGCCCTCGTCTCAGCATTTAAATGCATAAATATATTCCAAAGTGGTGAAAGGAAATTCAGTAAAAGGGACCAGATAACTTCACCGGGGTACTGAACAGGCTCGCTGATAGTGAAGCAATATCTGAGATATCTGTAAGGCTGTTATACATGAATATCACTCTACTCTGGTAACCAATTCTTTTTAAAAACCTGATCTACATCCCAAGTTCAGGCGGGACTTCCCAAGTAAAAACATATAATCTTCTTCTTTTGATGCAAACTGATAGCCACAAGATCTGTTGGGTCTCCTAGAACTATTTTGATTGTCTTAAGGAAGATCTGAATTTAGTAACGGGAAAGGGAAAGTCGTGAAAGGGACTACGACTAAGTNTTTAGAAATGATTGCCCTCGTCTCAGCATTTAAATGCATAAATATATTCCGAAGTGGTGAAAGGAAATTCAGTAAAAGGGGCCAGATAACTTCACCGGGGTACTGAATAGAAACGCTGGCAGTGAAGCAATGTCTGAGATATATGTAAGGCTGTTATACATGAATATCACTCTACTTTGGTAACCAATGATTTCTAAAACCGGATCTACATCCCAAATTCAGACGGGACTCCCCAATTAAAAACATATAATCTTATTCTATTGATGCAAGCCGAGAGCCGCAAGATTTGTTGGGTCTCCTAGGACTATTTCGATTGTCTTGAAACACACCTGAATTTAGTAGCGGGAAAGGGAAAATTGTGAAAGGGACTACAACTATGTTTAAAAAGAGTATCTGATTTTGAAAAAACTTTTCAAGGTAAAGAACGGGGTCTTTTTCCCCCTTCGATCCTCTTTTCTCGGCAACCTTTCCGCCTGAGTGAGTTTTTTACTCCATTTACCCAATATTGGCATGTGGTATACTGTTCTTCACACCTCACAGGAAGGCGAGATCCCTAGTTGGAGCCTATGTTGGAGCCGCCCTTGTTTTTTAGCCCATCAAAGTTTTCATTTTTAATGCTAAAAAATGGTTTTCCTTTTTCCCTCTGAGATATCAAGATCTCTGAAGGTTTATCACGCGAGAAGCGATGATTATTCTACTCTTGAAACAAGCCCGACCTTTCGTAAAAATGTTTCATCCTTTTGTTTTACTTCAGGATCTCACAGGTCGGATACTATAACTCATGTAATTCACACGTCCCGAGTCACGAAACAACGAAATCATTTTAACTTTCACTCAAGACCGTAACGAGGGTAAAGTTTTCCCTAACTCATGATTAAAGGTCGTTGGGGTTTCGCGCCTCGGCGTTCACCAAACCCAAAAATTTATTGTCATAGCCTCGATAGTCAAGAACACAAGGTCCTTATTTGATTGACTCGTGTCAAGGTTAAGGGTAAAAGCTAACCGTGGTAAAAGTTGTTCTCGGCATTTCGCCACTCGACACTATCTTTTTCGAAAGTTACAGTGTCTAAACCCCGACTCACGAAATCACGATGCAATTATAACTTGATTAATTAATCACTTAATCCAAGATTATCTTCCCTATAATTAAGTCATGTTATCGCGACCTCACGGTTTGGCAGCTCGGCATGTAGATCTCCAAGAAACTCATCTTCGAAGCTCCGAGTCCCGATATGGTGAAAGTAATAATTATAAAATCAATCGAGCCTCAAATAACGATTACCTTTTATTAACTAAAGTCGATCTTCGCAGTCTCGGGTGTTAGAAACTCAAAATGTTAAAGAAAAATCCCCGATATAACGAGTACCGAGATATTGATTAACGTTGGCGAGATTAAATTAATTAAGCTAAATCAAGACATATCCCACGTTTTGATGCTTGGACGATTCACGAGGAAACCTTTTCTCCCATACGCCAACTGACCTTTAAACCACCAAAGTTTATGACATTAATGAGGAAATAGGGTAAATCTGTGAATATAAGATCGGATTTTTTACGGCAAAAATTTATTTCTAAATACAATTTGACAGGCTTGTTTTGAAAGGTACCGAGTTTTCGAATATATGTAAGAGCTGCGTTTCATTATAACAAATAAATTTTCATAGCATGCAGAGCTCATCACTTCTAAGTAAACTGACTTCTGTATGTATACGCAATTCTATCGCAGAAGAGCTAAAACACAAGCTTCAGCCATGGCTCCGTGGAAAGAAGCAAAGGCGAATGTTGAGGTTTCAGGACAAGGCTCAGACAATGTCTTTGATACTTTGCCCTGAAGTATCAACTCGGTCTCGAACTGGTCATATGTTTCAGATATTCTGCAAGCAGAATTGGTGGATTATTCCGACGAATCTGACGACAACGAAAGAGATGATTTAACCACCAAATACAAAATAGTCGTCCAATCCGGAATGCACAGAGTAGTAGCCAGATCGCGGTTGCTTCCATATTATGATATGGTCTGATGGGCATTGGACCATGTGGACATACCAACCAGGACTATCATGGATGAGCATAGAGTCACCATCGGGACTTTCAGGCTAGAGCATCTGCAAACCATGTATAAGTTTCCCATGACGTCCGACTGCACATATGGTGCCGAGTTCTTGGAGGAATTCAAGGAGAAGGAATGCGTAGAGTATGATAAAACCATGTCCAGTTTGATAAAGGATTGGGTTTCAAACACCATGAAGTTCAGAGCTGATACCCACGGCGTTTATTCAATCGCTTCGTTAGAACCGTAGTATAGATATGTGGCCATGATGACATGCCGGTTATATGGGAAAGAGGACACATCACATTTTTTCCTTGCATGGGTGCCTCTAATGTTTCGGGTCGCGGAAGGTTGTTCCTTTAATTTGGAAAATATGCTTTTGGATAGCTTGGCCAGTCGGGTCACAGAGTATCGGGAGCAGAAGGAGAATGGGAAGGCGTCGTCATTCTTCATGTCCACGTACATGATGGACGCAATTTGTTCTATGACACCATTTCCATTGATGAGCTGGAGTTGGACTCCGGCCGAAGATGAACCCATACATGTATATCATGCAAAATTGTGGGAAAACAAAGCAGAAAATTTTTCATATGAAATTTTTAACTGGGTAATGGTGCCCCTACATGTCGCCATTTTTGGTCACCCGCCACCCCGGATCTCGGACAGTATAGTAACAAATCTGAGTAGCATCACAGACTGGTATGTAGAATCTGAATTTTCCTACTTCAGAGTCTTCGGGGCTTCTCTTCCCCCACATGCGCTACCATTGTCCATCCCCGACAAGATGGCTTGTCGCGAGGTTGCCCGACAAAGGGTAATTGGCGGTGTGAGCAAAGAACTTAAAGGGTATTCGAAAAAGGTATGGCCGTCATTTCCTGTTCGTTTGAATTCTTATTCCTTATTAGATTTAGGGCATGCCAAAGCCGAGGCGACAACCCTGGAAGACCTAAATTTGGTCTCCATCGAGTACAAGAAGCACGATCCGCAGAGGGTCGTGAGAAACCATTTGACAAATTGTGGGCTCAAGAGATTTGAGCATGAGAATTCACCCTTGGATGACATTTTCCGAGGAGCAAGGTCCTATGAGGAGATTCTAGTCCGGATACAATCCTTGGCACCCGAGGAAAGAGCCGATGTCCTGAAGTTACAGGAACATCGACGTAGCTATCTTCTCGGTGTGTTGCGAGGCGAGGGTGGAGGTATTTTGGAGACAAAACAGAAGGATGTCGAAGGTTCTAAGGATGTGACTCCCGACCAGGGAAAACACTAGGATGAGGGGAAACAAACGAAGAATCTGGAAGCAAAGGAAAAGACTCAAGACCCGCCAAAGAAACAGAATCCAGAGACAGAGATAAAGACTCTAGAACAGCTGAAGAAGCAGAGTCCGATCGATACTCCAGGAAAATCCGCGAAGCATATCAGAGAACCCATCACATCAATTACCCCCTTATAGTCGACACAGGGAAATATCGATGCCGGATGGATATTCAATGAAGAGTTGAGGCCCATAAGAGTAGAAGAACTCCCTCCGAATGAGTTTTTCTTCGATAAAAAGAGAAAGGTAGTAGTGAAAAGGGAATTCTATCAAGAAGGAGAGTCTACTGCCAAGAAATATAAAGTCATAACTGATGGAAAATACAAGAAAAGTGAGCAATTCGCCACTGAGATAGTAGGGACACTAGGAGCATATGCCTCGGTGAATCAATTTTCGGTCGGGCTCCTAAAATACCAACTTAAAAGAAAGAATCACCTCATTAGGACCCTTGAAGCCAGATTGGCCACAACAACGAAGAGTTCTAAAGACCAGGCGAGTGTAGGAATGGAGCAGGCTAGGTTGGCCGATAAGAACGAGATAGAGGTGCTCAAAACTAAGCTTGAGAAAGAACAGCTAGTGGTCCGGGATGGTCAGATGCAAGCGAGCCAGCAGAGGGATTTGATCGAACGGCTACAGGCTAGGGTGGAGATCACCGAGAACAGAATGATAGACATCGAGATATTCAAATCCCAGGTGATTGAGATTTGGAGCAGAATCTCTGCGGCGCAGCGAAATTTGCTCGCCGAGGTAGAAGAAATTAGGGACAACTGTCTGTTAGTAAATCAGGTTTCCGAGAACCTATCTGCCAGAGAAAGGGATGCCAGAGCGGCTCGGGTCGCCTTCCAGGAGGCTGTGATAGCCACAAAAAATAGGGTTTCGGTGGGTACTCCCAGGTTCACCATTTCAGAGAAAACCCAAGGAAACATTCTATTAAAGGAATGGGGGCATAACATCGCCGAAGGAAAGAAACAAGCCCAGAAGATAACCAATTCCTTAGAGGAGGCATTTAATTCTATAGACGGTGAACTGTTGGGCATTTACAGCGGAGGAAATGCCGAGACACTGATGCAAATGAATGTGGAACAGATCTCACTTGATCTGAAGGAAAAGGAAGAAAGAGATTCGGCCGATATCTCTTAGATGACTATGGTGGACATAGTCCAAGTTGATAAGTGCATGATCAAACCCAACGTGAAACTATGTGCCATCGACATCATCGATGGACAGATGGAAGACAGGCTGCAGCAGTTAGCCCGAGAATGTTACTTCTTCGAAGCCAACTGTCAAGAAGAACCATCGCGGCTAATATCTCAGCTGGTGGAAAGATGTATTGCCTGTACCGAGCTCGCGCAACGACAAACAACTGGCACCAAGTAAAGACAGAGTAGGAGAAATGGAGCGATTGCTCTTTTCTTTGTCATAACTGAAATTTTGTGACTATTGAGATTCTATCCTACTTGTAAAATTGTATAAATATATCACAGAAAGAAAGAAACACGGCTGGACCTTTTTGTGTCGTTTGTAACAGAGTTTTTTACATTTGAGAGTTAATAAAAGCAGATCTGAAGATTCTCAATTTCGTCACGACTGTGTTACAAGTTTTATTCTTTGTATCTCATATTTCATTTCAATTCATATTCTTAATTGATGTGCTTCGTAATACTTTAGTACAACCACTACTATAGAGAATGAATTTTGGTTTTCTGTAATTGTTTACTGTTTTTCCTCTGTACCAGCTATTAGCGGGTGTAAGACCAGTCTGCATTTTCAGAATTCTACATATATTCTTTGTTACATCGGTTATTTTCTTACATTTTTCCTCTTCTGTTTATACGTGAGATTTCCCTCCGACAGGAGCCTTACACTATAGACAGCTAAATGTTTTTCTCCCACTTCATACCTTTGATTAAAATATAATACAGTTACGGGAAAGAGCCTTTGATTTGCATCCCTATCTTATTCGTAAAACCGTAAAATCTCTTTTATACAACCAAATTGAGACAACACTTAATCTCACTCTGAAGTTTTTCCCTTTTTTTTACTGTTCCTCCATGACTGTCCCTGTACCAACACAACCTAATATTGAACCCGGACTATCGGACCAAACACACATTGCTTTAAACCTTTTTGACACAATTCTTAAAACTGCTACTAACCGTGTCGAACTGGAACATTCATGGGCAACCATTGAACAAGATATAACTATCTAGGAACAGTTGGAAGCTAGACAACGCCAACGTACAAATCTTCCCTAGTTTCCTTTGCCAAAGGTTGACATTTCTCTCTTCTCCATATTTTACCCACTTTCGGATGCCTTGACATTGTACTTTTAAGCCTTAAGTACAGACTCAGGAACAACAGTTGGTTCCCTTGTTTAGTCTTTTGACGAAGTTGGCCACTTCTTCATCATCTTCCAAGACGTCGTTGCTGCTGCTATATTCTTCTTGTTCCTTTTTCTTTTGCTTTGATCTTTTGGATGCTTTGAAGGATGCTTCTTTTACATCTGGATTT
>SNQJ01S0185543.1:19076-31935 GCA_010110895.2 Picea sitchensis | reverse complement strand
AATATGATTCTTTCCTATAAAGCTTGTTGTGTTTTATTGTATGATTCCTTGATCACATACATAGGTTTATATTGAGTTTATGCTATTGCTATCACTTTGGTTGGATGCATTCTTTTGTAGGATCATCATTGTATGAGTGTTGGAACAGAGCTAGGATGGCGATAGCGAGAGGAAGCGACATTTAAACGGTATGTCACCCATCCCTCTTTGGTTAGTAAATTCAATATTTAAAACATAAGGAAAGAGTCATGTTCTGTCCTATTTTGTTCTATATCCAGGTGGATCTAGGGAGATCAGTTAGTGTCTGCACCTACCGATTAGTCCGATAACAATGGATGAAAGGAAAAGCATGAGTGGAGGTGTGTTCTTCTTAGGAGATTATCTAGCAGCATGGTTGAGTAAAAAGAAAGGTTCCATTTCTTTATCTACTATAGAGGCAGAGTACATTGCTGTTGCTACATATTGCACTCAGGTATTATCAATGATTCAAACACTTGCAGACTTGGAGGTAAAATACGCTACACCGATCCCAATTCATTGTGATAACACTAGTGCCATCAGTGTGTCCAAGAATCCTGTATTCCACTCCAAGACCAAGCATATTCCCATAAAATACCATTTTTTGAGAGAGCAGGCCACCAATCAGATTGTTCAGGTCCATTACATTCCAACCATAGAACAAATTGCAGACATCTTTACTAAACCCCTAGCCAAGAAACCATTTGACTATCTCCGACAGAAGCTGGGTGTCATCCTGTCTCACACCTAAGAGAGTCCATCCTGTTAAGGGGATTTTTGTACTGATTGAATATCTGATACCTCCTAAAAATACTGCAAAAACTCAGGGGGAGCATGTTTTTTTTGACATTGATGTCAAAGGGGAAGAAAAGAAGAGGTCTGGACTAGATGCTATAGTTGGAGGTCCGAACAGATTAGCGTAGTCATTCAGGGTTGTCGTCAATGCCAAAGGGGGATATTGTTGGCATGTTTATAGGTAGGTATGCTTGTCATTGATGGCAAGATTAGAGTATGCAGTGAAGGAAAAACATGAACAGTGTAAGCTCGGGAGGAGAAGTGACAGTGATCTTTGGATCCCATTGAAAATTCCTGATGAACGTTAGATCTGAGCCCGAGGTCCGACCGGCCTTGGATCCAGGAGAACCTGCAAATTCTTTAAAGAGAAAGGTGAAGTGGGGTTATGAAATATTGAAGGCAAGAGGATAGTTTCGGGTACTAGGAGTTGCAAGAGTTGAGACTCTTCATCATCAGGAGTCCCAGAATCGTGAAATGCGAAACACCAAAATCCTGAAAGCAGGAGGACAGTTTCAGATACCGAGAGTTGGAAGAGTCGAGACTCTTCATCATCAGGAGTCTTGGAATAGTGAAATTCCAAACCCTGAAAACCCGAAACAGGAAGATTGGTCGGAGGTTCGAATACCGAGAGTTGGAGGAGTCAAGTGTCGAGACTCTTCAACATAAGAGTCTCGAAGTATCGAAATGCGAAATGACAAAAATACTGAAATAGGCACATCAACTGAAGTTTCAGATATCGGGAGTTGGAGGAGTCAAGAGTTGAGACTCTTGATCACAGGAGTCCTGAAGTTGTGAAATGTGAAATGTCGAAACACCTTTTTGTGTAGATTTTGGATACTGGGAGATGGAGCATCAAAACACTTCATCACAAGGAATGTCGGAATGCTGAAATGCGAAAAACACCTTTTGGTGTTGGTTTCGGATAATGGGAGTTGGAGTGTCGAAAAAATTTGCAACAAGAATGACGAAATGACGAAACACCGAAATGCATTTTCGAATAAGGCTATGGTCACCCCCGGTGGTCACATCGTCGAAGAGCTGTAGAGAAGAGCTCGAAGAGACAAGCTCCATTTCGGAGTTTGGGACATGGAGAGTCGAGACAACTCATCACAGAATCCCTGAAACGTGAAATGTGAAATATATGTTTAGAATTGGCCCTTAGTCATAACCCATGGTCACATCAATGAAGGCTCAAGGGAGGAGGTAGCACGAAGCTAATCTCCATTTCAGAGATCGTGACTTGGAGAGTAGATATGCCTCACCACAGGGATGCCGAAAATCCGAATGTCAAAATGCCGAAATGCCGAAAGGTCGAATTGCGACATGGAAAAATAAGCGTGAGACCCATCATTTATGATCCAACGGTGCAAGTTATTCAGGAATATGATCGAAGGGATATTGTTTCTCTTCACAGTTAATCGATCAGTGGCGATTTAGTTGCTGAAGCGATCTTTGGAGGTTCACAGTGTAACTACTAGAAACCATTGATGGTTTCTGGCAGAGGACTCGAAGAGAATTCTATGTGATTGCCAGAGGAGCTAAAGAGTCTCAAGGAATCTGCTAGTGGAATGAAGATAGTTCTTAGAGGAAATTGACAGAGGGATGAGCATTGAATCCTGTAATTGCAATAGAGAGGATGAGCTCGACTGTGACAGAGAGGACAAAGAGTCTCGACTATTGGAGAGGCTAAGGAATCTCAACATAACAACCAGTGATGATGGACACATGGGTTTAACATCCAGAGAAGCTGAAGAGTTGCAATGATGATTAGGCAGAGCACTCAACATGAAGAGCATGCAAAAGCATTGCATACAGGGGATGCACAAGGTGCACAGAGACTATAAGAAGGTAGAAGAAAGAAGAGATGGTTGTTGTTGTTGAGAGGGATTCAGGAGTGTAGAAGGAGGAGTGTGTAGTAGCTGAAATACAGAGAAGAGGAATGGTGCATTGAATGGACATGGAACATAGAGCATAAAAGGAAGAAGCACAGAAAGTGCAAGGCATGTGTGTAGAAAGACAGTGAGACACTAAAGGAAGGCTGAGGTGCTCTTGTAGAGAAAAACAGAAGATCATAAATCACAAGAAGATGCAGATAGAGAAACACTAATACAGAAGAGCAGATAAGGATAGCAGAATAGTGATAATCATGGTAAGCCAATGATAAATATTGTATTACTGTGATAAATTTATATATAGAAAAATTTATATTTCAGGGTGGAAGGGAGGTTCTAGGGAGGACTTTTGTCCTCAAAGGTTCAAGTGGGTGCTTGAACACATGGAGTTGTAGCTTCCATCTAGTTGTAGCCAGAGAAACCAGGGTGGCAGGGTGGTGCAAGGGAGAACTGTTGTTCTCTGTTATACAGGTTGTTTCCTGTGTAACTGGAAGTTGGTGCTGGAACACTTAGGGAGTTGGTGCTTCCTTCTAGTGGGTGCTAGAGAAATAAGGGAGTTGGTGCTTCCTTCTAAAGGGTGCTAGAGAAACCAAGGAGTTGGTGCTTCCTTTTAGTAGGTGCTAGAGAAAATAGAGAGTTGGTGCTCTCAGCAAGTTGCAGCTTGCAAAATAGAGGTTGTAGCCTCATTATGAGTTGGTGCTCATAAGTATGATAATGTAAAGAATGTAAATATTACTTATCATATAAATAAGAAGAGGTTTTTAGCCTTTATGGGTTTCCTTAGGAAATATCTGTCTCTGTATATTTCATATGTGTGAATGATGTTGAATGTTCTATTTTGTGTGTGAATGATGTTGAATGTTCTATTTTACTTCCTTGTATTGCCAGGATTGTCATTCGCTCGCCAAATAGTTTAAAATAAGCATAATTGTTTACTGCAACAACTGATTCACTCTCAGTTGTCCAACATACTATAGTAGAAGCGATAGAAAAATGAGAAAAATAAATAAAAGGAGAAAAATAAGGGAAAAAGAAATACAAAAATAGAAAAGAGAAAATACAAAAATTACTGGAAGCATAGTGCACATAAAAGGTTGACTCAGCATGACAAGAGGAAAATGGTCCATGCATAGAAGATCTGTAACAGGAAGAAAAATACTATGCATTAGCGAAAAATCATAGGGAAAATTCACGACACACTTAAGAAGTTTCAGTGCATTGGAAAAAGGTACCAATGGTCCAAAAAAGAAAAAATGATGGTTAGGGAAAAAAGGCCCCAACTGGCGGAATTTATGAAAATTAAATGGAATGTACTCATAAACATTTACTGCATTAATTGCAACTAGGGAATCGTCTCTGAGAAGTTTCACAACATTGATGGCACCTTCTATATAAAGGGGAAACACGGACAAATTACAACTTATTGTGAAATCGCAAACTTGCAATGATAGAGAGCACACAGAGCCGAAGCGAATAGACGAGTGCACAGTGCAAACCAATTGAATCCCATTCGATAAAAAGTGAGAAATAACCACGATGGAACCACCAATTATTGGTGTGTTGAGACAAACAAGGAGGAAAACCCATAGCAGTGTTAGAGTGCCTCATGAAACCGCAGAGGTCGAACAAAAAACCACACAGAGAGAGGAATTCATCGATGTTGATTCGATTCCCTCAACATGAGTCGAACTAGCAGGAACTACACTAGTGGAGGAAGAAACACAAGCCCCAACATCAGCTGCCATGGAAATTTATTCACACAATGGTGCGTAGGGCCACAAAACAGACAATGCAGGAAACATACAACAACCTGCCATGGATGAAGAAGCCCAAAGAAAAAATGGCCAAGGAAGTGCATGTTGGCATGTTTGCAGGAAGATTGTGCTTGTCATTTATGGCAATAACAACAAAGAACCAAACCTTGAGAGAGAAGAAGATGAGAAAGATCAGAAGATATAGTAGTTTCCAGAAGTGCAAACAAGGTCCAAGAGACGGACTCACAAGAGGAAGAAAGGTCGAGATCCTTGAACACTTAGAAATCCTTCTAAGTCAGAGAGATCAGAAACTCATGAGGAAGAGTGACAATGACCGTTGGATCACTTTTGAGTGGAAGGACAGGATAAGCTAAAATATCTGAGATCCCAATCATTCGAATTTCCGTCAGCCATCAGATTGAATTAATGGAAGGATAGTATAAGAGGGGAAAAACGATTGAGAATTTGATCATCTGAATTTCCATCAGCCATCAGATTGATTTAAGTGGAAGGACAGGATAAGAAAGGGATGAGATCTGATTCCTGATCACTCGAATTTTCGTCAGCCATCCGATCGAATTAAATGAAAGGACAAGATAAGAAAAGATGGAGAGCTGTTGGATTTAATCCAAAGAAAAGATGCATCACAGACAGATCGAGCCGTTGATATACGATCCTGATCCAACGAACGTCATTCGTTTTGGGTCTAAATATGTGAGGAGGTTACGCTCTAGAAAAATCTCATTTCAAGAATTCAATTTGAGATTTGAAATCCCCGAAGCCTGGAGAGTCGGAGAGACAAAATACATTCTCAACCATCAGATCATATGAAGTAAATCTCATTCATCAGATCGTCCGAAGAATATCTCAAGCATGAGATCATCCGAAGTGAATCCGGGTCGTCTGATCTAGAGCGCCAGTTTAATTTTTGTAATTCTCGAAGCCCGGAGACCTGGAGAGCTGAAATACATTCTCGACTTCCAGATCATCTGAAGTAGATCTCAAGCGTCAGATCGTTCGAAGTGAATCTAGGTCATCTGTTCCAGAGCGTCAGTTTGAATTTTGAAATTCGCAAAGCACGGAGACCTGAAAAGATGAAATAAATTCTCGATTTTTGGATCATCCAAAGTAGATCACAGTCGTCAGATTGTCCGAAGAAGATCAAAAGAGTCAGATCGTCCAAAGTAAATATGGGCTGTTTGATCCAGAAAAGACATGGCGTAATCCTGTGGACTCTGGGTAAAGACCCAAAGTAAGCCTCAACCATCCAATCCAAGAGGACATGTGGCAGTAATCCACATACTTCGAGGGGAAGTAAAGTTTGAGACTTGAGATTTCAGAAGTTCGGAGACCTAAAGGAGATATAGACCATTGATCGAGAAAGGAGCCGCAGAACCATTGTTTTGGTTGAAATATCAAATTCTCGAACTGGAGGTAGAGTCATCAAATGAGAAGGATAGGTGTTCAAAGATCATCGACTATGGAATATTGGAATACGAAAGAAAGCAGGGTTTGAGATTTAAAACTCTCGAAGCCTGGATCATGAAACAAATCACATCCGTTGATTTAGGAAGGTTAGATCTGATTCGCATATTGTGAAAGAACAAATATGAACCATCCATTCAGGAGCACCTTCAATATTGTGAGATTGACAGTCTCATCACATTGTGGGGATCGAAGATGTAGAAACTTTAAAAATTTGAAGGTAGGCCACCATCGAAACCACTATTTTGGAGAAAGGACACGTGGAGGCTCAAGGTAAATTGAGGGGAAAAAAATATTTTTGTTCAAACCACCTTTGGACACGCCCATAATCACGTGGTCACATGATATCATTGCCCAAGGTCATATCAAGAAATAGAGCTAGCGCTCACTAGACCAAGATCGAGAAGCACCTTTTGAATAGGTGTTTGGTCACAACCATGGTCACATCAGCGAAGGTTAAGGGAGGAGCTAGCACATCACTAGGCTCCACTTTAGATATCGAGAGTTGGGAGAATTGAGTTGTCTCATATGAAGATTCAAAAAGTCATGAGTCACGAAGCACCTGTTGGTTAGGCGTATGGTCACCGCCGATGGTCATGTGAAGGAAGGGGCTTAGAAGCCAAAGAAGCCATAATTAACTGGCTGTAACTGACAAAGAAAACAAAGAGCCACGACTTCCAAAGAAACCAAAGAATCTTTGGATGACGATCACTGATGATGAACAGATACAACATAACTGCCAAGGAAGATGAAGAGTTTGAATGATGATCAGACAAAGGACTTGACATGAGTAAGATATGTAGAACAAAGAGTATAGTGTGATTTTCTAAATGTTATGCATGGGGGTAGGAGGAGAAGCTGTGTAGTACCTGAATTGGAGATCAGAGGCGCAGTGTATAGAATGCAAAGGCAACATAGAGCATAAAATGTTGAAGAGAAGATGAATAAAGCAGTGTAGTATGGAGGAAGAAAAAGAGCAAAGCATAGAAGCAAAAAGATGCAGAAGCAGAAAAAATCATATAAGATGAAGAAGGAAGTGAAGAAATGGAGCTGTAACAGACCATATCAGAGACAAAGCAAGTAAGTAAAGTTTTATATCTTAGGGTGGTAGGGTGGTACTAGGGAGGATTGTTTTCCTCAGAGTTTCAAGTGGGGGTTTGAACACAGGGAGTTGTAGCTTCCATCTGGTTGCAGCTAGAAAAACCAGGGTGGTAGGGTGGTGCAAGGGAGAACTATTGTTCTCTGTTGTACAGGTTGGTTCCTATGTGACTGGAAGTTGGTTCTTCCATCAAGTTGGTGATTGAATACTTAGGGAGTTGGTTCTTCCTTCTAGTGGGTGATAGAGAAACCAGAGAGTTGGTGCTCTTAGCAAGTTGCAGCTTGTAAAACAGAGGTGGTAGCCTCACATTGAGTTGGTGCTCAAAGATAGATGATGTACAGAACATAAAAGACTGCCTATCATTCTAAGAAGAAGAGGTTTTCTCCCTTTATGAGTTTCCTCATGAATATATTCTCTATGTATATCATGTGTGTGATTGTTGTTTATTATTTATGTTGTTCATGACTTGCATAATCTTGATGATCACTTGGAGAACATTAATAATATTTCAATAGGCATAAATTGTTTTAAGCATAGTAACAACTGATTCACCCCCCCTCTCAGTTGTCTTAGTATTTCCAATAGTGCAGACACAGAAGCTACAATTCCAAGACCACATCCTGAAGCAAGGTATGTGCAATAGCAGGAAGGGTTGGTTGAAGATATGACCAGGCATCCTGAATCGGGCACAAAGCACAAAAAAGTGAAGGCTGGGACCTCTAGTACGTCAGTCAAAAGAAAGGGAAAACATACCATGGAACAGTCCCTGTGAAAGCAGCCTGACACAACCATCGTATTACCACAAATTCCAAAGGGAGTGCAGGCCATGCAACACTTTTGGGTTGCGTGGAAAAGTTGAAGTATTCGGAGCACAATGTGGCCGATAGTGGAAAATTCCCAGAATTTGCACAACATGTATACATGGACAGTATAGACACAATACACTTCGGTGATCCTGTACTACAACCAAATGCATGGGCAACTAGATTTTCCAACACAAGTATCCTCAACTTGGTATAAATTCCCCATTTTGGTAGGGGGAAGGAAGTAAACAAATGCGTCAAGCATTTAATGGAAGTCATCCATGGAGGTGTTTTATGGTTGGAGCAACCTATCTCAATCAACTTTGAGTTTATTTACTTCATCATAGGTCTTCAATCCATGGGTGAGAGTTCCACATAGTACGTAAAGGAAAAAACAAAGAAGAAATCACTTGCTGAGGAGATGAAGAAAACCTACGACATAGAGAGGGGCTTGCGCAATATAATTATAAAAATAATCAGCGACACAACCACAAGAATGGTCACAAATATTATGGTATGCAAGTTGCTAGAAAGTGTCGCAAGGAGGAAGTCCCTGCAGGGGTTGTTACAGTTGCAACATAGTGTGCTAATGGCACCATGCTAAGTTGGGCCCCTTATCTTTCAAACCTGTTCCTCGATGAATGTGAATATGCATAGGATTTGGGGATAAACTTCCATTATTATTGGCTATTGATATTGATAACATTAGTCAGGTGGAGGGAGCCACCATATTCTTATTTTTGTGACATGATTGGTCATTTCCACACAACACAATATACCTCAATGGGGATCACTTCAGAACCCAAAAGAAGAAGTGGAAACGTAAGTACCTTTGCATGGTACTTTAGTGAAATTCATGAAATCATAGAAAACACCTGAAGGATCACCCCAGAGGTTGTCACGCAATACTAAGGTGTTGCAAATTTAAGAGCCATGCACCGCACCATGTTGATACAAGTGTGCAGGGATCCAACCAAAGAATGGTTACAACTTTGTTACTTCATCAACAAAGAATATGTAGAAATGGAAATGCATGATTGGCGAGATCATGGCCAAGGAAGTGACCACGAGAATGGAGGTTGAATAAGGGGGAACCAAGACACCTACATGTGACACTGTTGCGGCCAAAAATCCAATGAAGTTTGGGAAACCTAGCCAGAAGCTGGCACAATAGAAGAAGGGTAGTGCACTGAAGAAATATGCACAGGAAGGAAAAAAGGAAACTTCCCCAACATAAGTAGAACATGGAATGGGGGATACAACTACACAAGAAACCACCTTGAAAACTACCCCACAGGAAACAGGGCCACCAAAGCGACCAATCATACACACAAGGGGGTCGTGCAAGAAGGTCAAGGCACACAAACAACTGCCAGAATACACAATTACTGATCATGATGACACTAACCTCGTGGCAGAAAATGTACAGGAGTGCACAACTAAGGAGTTCGAAGATGCCCAACACCAAAGAGGATGAATTCAAGATGAGCTAGTGGAAATCAGGAAATTCCTAGAGTAGATGAGAGCATCGCATAGGCCTAAAAGGGGAATATATTCCTTCCCTGAACAATAGAAGAAGAGGTAAGGGTTGCACCAAGAGTGCAAGATACCATCCAAACCATAGTGCAAGTGAGCCCAAACTTCCAAATTACATCCAAGATGTTGTAGATGGATGAGACTATAGCCTAGACATCACTAAAGGATCTGTCGTAGATAGAGTTGGTAATGGAAATTATACCAACTAAGGCATTGTACAAGTTTTAGGTCGGTTTCACACAGGAGGTGCACTCGCACGCAAGAAGAGACACAACAAAATTACAACATACGAAGAATGAAAATGAAGCCTTAGAATTGGTATTCGAGCAGGTCAAGCTTGAAACCAAGGAGGAAAAATAACACACAAACAAAATGGAACAGGGACTAAAAACGGTGTATAAACACATCCCTGAGAGCACACAAGAAGTATACAAAAGTGTCGAGGAAAATAGAAACCTCATCGCACAGGAACTCGATCAGTACAGGCAAGAGATAAAGGAGCTAAAAGAAAATATCAATCCAACGACTCCAAGAGGAAACATGAAGCTACAAGCCAAATCGATGAGATAGAAATACAAATCAGCATAGCAACATGATTGTTTGACAGAGCATCACAATTTTGGACAGTGCTGGAGGAAGATGAACAGGTCCACTAGTGGGACCAGAAGGAAGAAAGGATAAGCATAGAAATCTAGGAACTGAAGCAGAGGAAAAAGACAATGACCATCACAAATAATTTCAAAGGAATGCAAGATATGAAGAAGCTACAGGAAGAGATAAGAGCAGTGCATATGCAGAGGAAGGAAAGACAGACATAGATGTAACCCATTTAAGAGAAATCAACGAAGATGATCGTGCAGTTGGAGGAGGAGAAGAAGAACATGGTGCAAGCGCAGACAAAGTGCGCAAAAATGATCTGGGAGGAGATCACAACGCAAGCATTAGAATTTCTCATAGAGAAGGCCACATAGGTCCAAGAAAGAGGAAGGGAACTTGAAGACAAGTTCCACAACCTAACAGAGGCTGTCGAGGCAACGCACATTTCCTAGGTGGCTCGGGATGAGCCACATGTTGGTTTTGGGGGCCTATTGGGCATAAGCCAATTTTGAGCAAAACCCTATTTTTGGGAAGATAAAGATTAATTGGGAAAATGATAGCTAGCACTAAAAAGAACACATGCAAGGAAAAGCTGCATGCAAAGGAGGAAAACATGCAAGGCGTGGATGCAAGAAAACACAAGCACGTTAGGGTTAGGGTTTTTGTAAGAGATTGTAATGGTTGATAAGCTAAACTTTCGTATAAATAAGCACCTAGGAGGTCTAGGTCGTGGTTTTTTTTGTTTTTGTTATGATTATGGTTGTTGTTGGTGTTGTTGTTGTGGTTTTGGTTGTTTTTGTTGTTATTTCTTTTATGGTTGTTCCTTAGTTTTGTTCTGTTCAGATAAGGAAACTACCGTAAGATCTGAGATACTTTTGTAAGTTGTTGATATGTAGTAGAATAAAGTAGTGATATATTGAGGGTTATATATTAGGCTGTGGGTCTTGGTGCAATCTAGTCATCCTCACGGAGGTGGTGGAACTTGTTTTGTGGTTGTAGGATTGGAATTTTAGTGCACAGGGTGCCATACTTTGCAGCAACATAATAAGAAGAGCCTAAGAAGCCAAATATTTGTGGACGTAGACCAGGAGGGGGGAACTACAGTAAAACCCATGGTATGTGTTGTGTTTATGGCATATTTACCTTCTGTTGGTAGCTAGATGATGACTGAATGAACAAATGATTCAGTTAGATCTATCATATGTTAGATATGTTAGAATGCATGCATAACCTTAACAAATGAATGGATATTAAGAACAATAGAATGAATAACCATATCAAGGCCCAAGAAGATGAATTTCAATCCTAGATCCCCACTCTTTCCTAGACTGCAAGCGTCTGAACATTGCAGTCACCCATAGAACTATGTCGGGTGTGACTGTGTGGTACATTCTGTGTGTTGTGTTTTCTTCTTGTTTACCAAGGAGGGGTAGTTTTAGAGGGTTTTTTTTAAAAACTATTCATATATGAACCTGGGTCATCCAAGAAGTAGATAGAAAGAGTGATAACCAACACTCGTGAATGAAGTGATAGGGAATGCCAACGTGTTTTCAATTTTTTTTTTTTTGGTGAAACACATGGTTTTTGGACAATCCAATTGATGAACCGTTGTCACAGAAAATAGAATTTAGCTCCTTCTCCACATGTGCAATATTTTTCAAGAGTCTTCTTAGCCACACTACATGGCATGATGTTGTAGTAGCTACTACATATTCTACTTTTGCAGAAGATATTGTGACAATGGGTTTCTTCTTGGAGTCCCATGAGATCAAATTTGTTCCTAGAGGAAAACCATATTTTGATGTTCTTTACCTATCACCAATGCTACCAAAAAATTCATTGTCGGTGTATCCTATAAGTATGTTGTATTCATAAGTTGTGTTCCACAATCCCTAATGAATTGTACCTACAATATACCTTAAAATTGTTTTTCCAACTTTCAAGTGAGAGTCCTTGGGAGACTCCATAAATATGGAAATGAAACTAACTGCATACATAACATCAAGTATAGTTGTAGTATGGTACATGAAGTTTCCTACAAGCCTCCTATATAATGTTGAATCAACTATTGGTTCATTATATTGCTTGCTCAATTTTTTTCCTATTTCAATAGGTGTTTCTTGTTGTTTGTATTTGTCCATCTTAAACCTCTTTAAGATATGTCTAGCATACTTTTTTTGATATATGAAAATGCCTCAAGAGTGAATTTCTTAACTTAAATTCTAAAAAAGTACTTCATGAGACCAAGGTTTGTCATCTCAAACTCTCTTTTCATGGCACCTTTGAAATCATCTAACATCAGATTACCAATATATAACATATCATCAATATAAAGACAAACTATAAGAATTTTACCTTGTTGATATGATTTGGAATAAAGTGTGGGCTCATTATTGCTCCTTCTAAACCCATTGTTGAACAAATAAGAGTTAATTTGATTGTACCATATGCTTGGAGCTTGGTTTAATCCATACAATTATTTCTTTAGCTTGTACACTTTGTACTCTTATCCTTTTACTTCAAATCCTGGTGGTTGATATGCATACACTTCTTCCTCTAAATTTCCATTAAAAAAGGATGACTTCACATACATATGATAAACTAGCCATTTTTTCTAGGATGCAATGGCTATGAAAATTCTAATAGTGTTCAACCTTTCCACTGAAGCAAAGGTCTCATCATAGTCAATACTGGGTTGTTGAGCAAATCCTTTGGCAACTATCCTTGCCATATGTTTCTCTACCCTGCCTTTCTCATTTAGTTTTGTCTTGTAAACCCACTTAACACCAATGTTGGTTTTAACTAGGATATCAACAAGATACCATGTCTCATTCTTTTGAATAGCTTAAATATCTTCATTCATGGCTTGTAACCAATGTT
>SNQJ01S0185543.1:0-18018 GCA_010110895.2 Picea sitchensis | reverse complement strand
GGATGTTTTGTTCATTCAATATAGGAAATCCCTTAACCATTTTTTTTTGTGAGAGAATGAAACTCCTAAAAGGTAGGTGACCATACCTAAGGCGACACAACCAAGTCTCATCTATCCTTGAGACATTTCGTGCATATTACTATGACATGTTTACACTTCCCAGATTCAATGGGAACATTCTATTCTTGGTCATTTTAACCTTTGCAACAAGTCTTATACTAGGTGGCTTATCTAAGATAGTGCATCTAGAGTCCTTGAATATGACATCATAACCCTTTTGACTCAAATTTCCTATACCTATTAGATTATGTCTGAGATTGGGTACATAGAAGACATCAAGAATCTCTTTATTCTCATTTTTCTTGGTTAATACTAACACAACACCTTTTCCTAAGGCCTTGCCACGATAATCATCTCCTAAACTAATTTCAGATCGAATAGAACTATCAATGCTTGAAAACAATAGTTGGGTGGTTGTGAAAGCATGTCTTCCAACTTTCTTTTGCTTCCCTTACTATATTTTTTGACTAGATGATTTTTGTAAAAACCCCATCCACTTGTAATGCATGTTTTGTTGTAACTTACTTTGGGCCTGCAAATACTATAGTGGATGGTGATCTGTGTGAATGATGGTCTCTTTTCCCATCAAATAGTTCTTCCACTTCTTGACAACATGGACTAGGGCATATAGTTCCTTGTCACAAGTAGGGTAGTTGATAATTTCCCCATGAAATATCTTAAAATTATAACATATCAGCCTTCCTCCTTGCATCAAAACTGCTCCCATGTCATACCCACTTGCATATGTCTCCACTTCAAAGGGATTCTTCAAGTTTGGTAGCATGAGAACTATTTCTTGGAAAATATTTCTTTTTCAGTTAATCAAAGGCCTTCTACTGATGCTTGCACCACTGGAAACTCTTACCACTAGTTTTTATAATGTGGAGTGGTGCAACTACTATTGAAAAAGAAGTTATGAACTTCCAAAGGTATTGTCTTTTCCCAAAAAAACTCCCAACTTCAGTGAAATTTGTAGGAATTAACCATTTAATGATGTCCTCCATATTTGTGGGATCTATATTGAGCTCCCCTCCACCGGTGACATACCCCAAATACAAAGATTACTGAGCACACTGACATTTCTTGAGATTGGTCAACAACTTGTGATTTTTCAAAGTCTCTAATCCACCTACATAAGATGTGATATGTGATCCTCCTAGATAGCACTATAAATCAATATATCATCCAAATAGACAATAACAAATTAATCTAAATAAGGGTGTAAAACATCATCCGTTAGTATCATAAATGTAGTTGTTGCATTAAATAAGATGAATGGAATAACTAACCACTCATAAAAACCTTGACTTGTATTGAAGGTAGTCTTCTAGGTATCTTCATATTTCACTCGTACCTGGTGATATACTAATTTCAAATCCAACTTAGTGAAGTACTTGGTATGCTGCAGTCGATCGAATAGGTCATCAATCCTTAGCAGGGAGTACTGATTCTTCAGTGTAATCTTGTTCAATTCCTTGTAATCGATACACATTCTTCGAGTCCCATCCTTCTTGGGCACAATTATGATGGGTGAACCACAAGGTGATGTACTTGGTCAAATCACACCTTACTCCAAAAACTATTGCAACTGCTTCTTCACTTCATTTGCTTTGAGAACGAACTGTTTATGCATCCCAATATTCAACAATGGGGCTTCTGACAGTAACTATATTGTGTGCTCCACTTCACTCTTAGGTGGTATCCCTTTAGGATCTTGGAACACTCCTTTGTATTCGTGTAGAAGCTCATCCAATTGATGTTTATTCTCTTTATTACAAACCTCTATGGATTCCTTCACTCTCATCAACTCATCATCATATTGATTTTCTCTTAAGAAAATAAAAACATATTTCTCACTAGAACTAATCAACTTATTTTCTTGGTTGGCACTTACGAGTGAGATATTTGAGTTTCCCTTATGCGTGTTTATGATGTAGGACTTCCCATCCTTGATATGTTGGTATTTTTTGTCTCTCTGCATTAATATTACATCCCTTATAAACATGTAAGGTCTCCCAAATACTACTCCACATACATCAATGGGTACTACATCCAATTCCGCTTCATCAATAAAATCAACACTCATAGAAAATTTAATATTACACCTTTTCATTACCTTTATCTTTGCATCCTTGTTTACCTAACCCAGTGGATATGAGCTAGGATGATTGTGAAACTCCAATCCAAGCTTGATGACCAGATCCACTACTATGAGATTATCCTATGAACCAAAGTCAATCAAGGCATCTGTAATGTCCCCAAGGCCAAGCCCTATTGTAAATCATGTTTATGAAATGAATTGTAATTATGTTTTATAGGCTGGTGAGCCAAGTTTATATAAGCTGGTGGGATTATGTGATTATTAGGCCAGAGAGCCTAAGTGTTGAAGGCCAAGAGCCTGATTTTGTACATGTATCTATGAACATTATTAATAAAAATATAAACATCGTTGCGTGCAGACCGACCACGATGAATGAGTGATGGGGGACTAAGCTTCCACAGAGTGGGTAAGGGATTAGGGGCTGGAAGGTGGGAAGAGGGGCTAAGTGTTGAGCCTAGGGGCTTAAGTCCTTGGGAATAATATTTTAATATTAGTCCAAAAAGACCATGTGAAATATATGTTTTATCCTAAGTTCTTTTGGAATGACAAGTGACTTCCAAGTGGGGAGGAATGCATGATGATGGAACACATGAAGTTTCATGGGTGAAAAGTGTCAACCCAAGTGCATGCAGTTAAAACTGTTGAATTGAGTCGTGATGGGGGTTCCTCCTCCAGTCCATTGTGGATGGTCTGAATGTGAGTCTGCTCTGACCTCTGTAGAAGTACCCTCATGAAATTCTGAAACCGGAGGAGGTCTATGTCTGTGTTTGTTTCTGGGAAAGCCGATACACCCCCCCCTCTGTTATGAACCGTGGAGTTTGAGTCGACCCCTGGGTGGATTGTTTGTCATGCATCCCTGAGAAACCATAACCGTGAGTCTATCCCAAGTTGTTGGATTGAGAAAACCAAAGTGTCATGTTCTTGCTAAGCCTGGTTATGTTGTTGTGCCTGTCTGTTGTTACCTTGGGGTGTTCGAGTCTGGGTTCCAGTGGATTGTGGTGGCTGAGCAGTGCTTGACCGTGTGTGGCTTGTTGGCCAGTATATGCAACACTCTCTCTAGGGGAGAGAGGTGGTTGAGGTTGAAAGGACAGGTTTCCTGGCCTGTGAGCGACTCTCTCCAGGTGAGAGAGTGTGCGGAGGAAGGAGAGAGCTCCTAGAAGGAACCCTGTTGTTGCCACAGAGCTCGAAGATTTTCGGTCCAGTATTTTGCTAAATCCCAAGGCAAGGGAGGTTAGAAACTGAAGGACTATCTAGGTGACAAAGAAGGTGTATACTCCTAGGGTGGAACATGCATGTGGGGAAAGAGAGTCTGTGGGCAGTGGGCATAAGTGGTTCTTGGGAGTGAATCCTTCCTTGTGACTATGTGTTTCCCTATAACCTCATCATAGCCTATAATTCCTTACATTGGGTGGAGCTTAGTCCTAGCTCAGGGGTGACCCACTGCTAAGCTTGATGAGAAGCGTGGTCTAAGGCTGGGAGGTTCGTGGAAGGCCTACACGTGGTTGGTGGAATTACCACAGTTTCAAATATAAGTATCAACTTATGCTTTAATTATGTTTTGCATGCCTGTGTTGCTTATAATTATCATGTATTCCAATGTATTCATGAATTACTGTTAATTCCATTAAATCTGCAAGTTAGCAGTAATCTAGTGCTTACTCTGAGTTAAATGTGTTTCATTTGTTTAAAATTCATGTTATATATAAATAAGTATGAGATTGTTGTTCCACACAATAGAGTTGGCCCGACCCTGGGGATGATGGTCGGGGGAGCGTTATAGTATGGTATCAAAGAGTTACATAATGGTATCAGAGCATTACAAAATGGTATCAGAGCATTACAGAATGGTATCAGAGCCCAGTTTCAACACTAAGCTTGGATGGGCCGGATCAATGGTCTTTGGACCAAGGCTTTGAGAAGAAATTGTGTCTAGAGGACTAATTTTAGACCTCATAATGATTTTTGAGTGTCAATGGGCTACTTGACCATATTACAAATCTCAGGAGGTGTAGCGGTATTATAAAAACTGCAACCAATGTGGTATATGGCCACAGGGAGAGCGAACTCCACACTAGAAGTGTTGGAGCCATATAATCTGTTTGGGAGGAAAGGAGAACCCTCACGACCATCAGATCTGGAGAACTTGCACAAGGATTAACACCCTTTGGAGTTGCACAGGAGAGTGGGAATCACAGTATGCGAAATATCAAAATATTCGAAGATGGAGGAACCGAACTGAAATCTCGAAACAATCTACACCGTAGATTGTAGGAGAAGAACTTGAATCGTTGGATTTCACTTGAAAGGGACGTGGGCACATGGATGTGTACCATGTTCCAGTAGGTCGAGAAGAAAAGTGAGAGTGGTGGGACTCGATGATGTCACCATAGGTGACGTGGACCCTCCTGAGTGTGCCACTTGCCACTGTGGATGTGGGAGACAGTTGTGCTCTGTGGACTCGGAGGGTAAAGGAAATAGAATTTTCAAAATTTGAGTATTGTAGTGACAAGAAGTTGGGAGTCACTGCATTGTGAACTCCTGGGTACCGAAGACCCAAAAACTGAAGTGCCAAAATCTTGAAATTTTTGAAGACAAAAGAACCGTCGAGGATTTAACTGTTGGATCCATGTGGACCAAAAMTMTGAAACCCGAAGTCCCGAGAGTGAGTATGAGGGCCTCGTGGATYRAAACCCTAAAACCYGAAGTCTCGAAAGCGAGTATGAGAGMCTCATGGATAGAAACCCSGAAACCTGAAGTCCCAAAGTCCCGAAAATTGCAAAGCCAAACAGAGCTCAGAAAACTTAGTGGATTCAAAACATTTTTCTTATTCACATTGGTTTATGAATGTTGAAGTTTTATTAAGGTTTTAAGGCCTAACAAACTTCATTGACTGGACATTGTGTGTGTAGAGTTCAATGAGTGTCAGGACAACCATGAATTGATGCCAAGTATAGAAATGGAAGAGGCACAGATTGCCTCCAATTCAGAAAATGAAAGAGAAGGAAGGAATGCCAACTTGGGAGTCAAAGGATCAAACTCTAATGGGCATGGAAAAGAGATGGATAAGGAAGGACATGTGATGAAACTCATTGAAAGATTGCAGAAAGATGCCCAGTCTCATCGAGCTGATAGCCAAAATCTCATGAGGGTCAGGGATCAACAGGGTGAATTCAACTTAAAGATGTTGAAGAGCCTGGAAAGAATAGAAAGGAAATTGAAAAAGGAGAGTGACTCAAGCAAGACAGAGATTCACAGGACCCCTGAGAGGAAAATAATATCAAGGAGTGTCAGGACCCCTGAGAGGAAATGAAGATTGAGGAGTGTCAGCAGACATCATCGTCACTCCCCAAAGCATTCCAGTAGGGAAGCACACAGTAGTTCAAGCCCATCTCCAACCAGAAAGCACAAGAGATCTGGAATGGATGAATTGAAAGGGGAAATGAACAAGATCAAGCCTCCAACATTCGATGGAGAACATAAGAAAGATGAAGATGCTGAAACATGGTTTCCTGGAATGAGGAAATATTTCCAACCACAGAATTATTCCTCTCATGCAAAAGGAAGAATTGCGATGTATCAACAAAAAGGAAAAGAATCCATGTGGTGGGAACAATTTGTGCAGGTGCAACACATTAGAGAGAAAGATATCACATGGAAGGAATTCAAGAGGTATTTCGAGAGGAAATACCTGACTAAAAGATACTATGACAAAAAGATGAAGGAGTTCTTCGAACTCAAGCTGGGCAACATGACCATTGATGAATACGAATGAAGGTTTTTGGAATTACTGAAGTATGTTCCATTCATCAAAGATGAGGATGTCAAGATTCAGAGGTATCTGAGTGGACTGCCACCTTCCATTGGTGACAAGATTTAGTATGATGATACTAAGACTATGGAAGAAACAATAAGAAGGGAAAAATTCTTGTATGAGTAGCAAAGGAAAAAACCTACTTTTCAGAAGGCTTGGGATGATCAGAGGAAGTTCAGGAAAGAGAAGAGGTAGAAGGGAAACAAGCCTCCCTTTTTCTGAAACAGTCGTCAGAGACAACCATCTTTTAGAGAGCCCAGGAAGGTTGAAATGGGTGGGCAAATGCCAAGACCGCCACCTATGGAGTGTTGGGGTTGTAAAGGAAATCATAGGTGCAAAGATTGCCCCCACAGAAATGATAATGTGAGAGCTGTCCACAATGTTCAGTAAGCTGAAATAGTGGAGGACATGGGCATTAGAATGCCAACGATCTATGCAGCCCTAGACAACAAGCAAGCTAAATTTTAGTCACACATGATTGAAGTGGAAGGTATGATTAACAACCAACCATTTACTATTTTAGTTGATTCAGGGGCTAGCCATAGTTATGTAGATCCTAGGGTGGTGGAAAGTTTGCATTTATCAAGAAGAAAACATGAAAAGTCTTGGTTAGTGAAGTTGGCAATAAGAACCAAGAGGAAAGTCACTGAGTTGGTTAAGTCCTATCTTGTGGACATGAAGGGATTGAGCATGAAGGCTGAATTGAATATTCTACCTTTAGGCTCTTATGACTATTCAATTGGGATGGACTAGTTGAACCAACACCATGTCCTCCTAGACTGTCGTAACAAGAAGTTTACATGCCTAGATGAGGAGGGGAATCGAAAAACAGTCCAAGGAATTCCTAGAGTTTTGGCTGTGAGAGAAATCTGAGCAATGTAGTTGAAGAAATGCTACAGAAAAGGATATCAATTGTTTACAACCCGTGTGGAGGAAGCATCCAGAGATGAAGTCTCAAATATTGGAGACCATGTGGTGCTAACAGAGTTTGAAGATGTATTTCAGGAGGTACCCAGACTACCTCCAAAGAGAGATATCGTTTTCTCTATAAATTTGATGCCTGGAGTAGCTCCAGTGTTGAAAGCTCCTTGTAGAATGAGTACACCAGAGCTGAAAGAGTTGCAATTGCAGCTTGAAGAGATTCTAAATGAGGGGAACATTCACCCAAGAGTGTCACCTTGGGGTGCCCCGGTCCTGTTCATGAAGAAGAAGGATGGGATGTTGAGATTGTGCATTGATTTCAGACAATTGAACAAAGTAATTGTCAAGAACAAGTACCCTCTGCCGAGGATCGATGATCTTTTCGATCAGTTGAAAGGTGCAAAAATATTTTCGAAGATAGATCTCATATCGAGATATCACCAGGTAAGAATAAAAGATGAAGACATCAACAAGGCCGCCTTTCGAACAAGGTATGGTCATTACGAGTTCATAGTGGTGCCATTTGGACTGTCAAATGCACCTGTTGTTTTTATGTTCTTGATGAATGGTGTATTCAAGGACTATCTAGACAAGTTTGTCATAGTCTTCCTGGATGAAATTTTGGTGTATTCCAAGTTAGAGGAAGAGCATGAACAACACCTGAGGATGGTGATGCAAGTGTTGAGAGAACACCAACTGTATGCCAAGTTGAGCAAATGCTCATTTTATCAAAGGCAGATACATTACTTGGGGCACATTATTTCAGAAGAAGGGATCACCATGGATCCTAAGAAGGTTGAGGCCATCAGAGAATGGTCAGCGCCAAGGAATGTGGCGAAATTTAGATCCTTTATGGGTCTAGTGGGCTATTATAGAAGGTTTATCATAGGGTTCTCAAAGATAGCTCACCCTATCACTTCTATGCAGAGGAAGGAGAAAAAGTTTCAGTGGACTGAAGAGTGTGAGAAGAGTTTCCAATGATTGAAGCAGTTGTTAACCAACGCTCCAATATTGAGGATTGCAGATCCAAATATGGATTTTGTAGTGTGCATAGATGCATGTAAATAATGGTTGGGAGGATATCTCAGTCATAATGGATTTGTAATCTGTTATGAGTCCAGGAAGCTGAAAGAGAACGAAAAGAATTATGCCACTCATGATTTGGAGTTGGCAGAAATCATTCACGCTCTAAGGAAATGGAGACATTACCTCATGGGAAGGAAGTTTGAACTCAGAACATACCACAATGGTCTGAAATATTTGTTTGATCGGCCAACCTTAAACGCTATACAAGGTAGGTGGCTGGAATTTCTGTGTGAATACGACTTTGATATCAAGCATATCAAAGGGAAGGAAAACAAGGTGGCTGATGCACTCAGCAGAAAGGTGCACCACTTACATTCTTCAACCATTAGCATGTACAGGACTGATATTAAGGATATAATTTTGGAAGATGCAAATGCAAATTTGCAGTACAAAGACTTGGTAGCAAAGCTATAGCAGAGTGAGAGACCACAGAAAGAGGGAAGTTACACCTTGGAAGCTAATGGAATACGTCTTTACAAAAACAAAGTGTATATACCCAATGTCTAGTATTTGAAACTTGCGATTCTAAGAGAAATGCATAACATGACTTATGTTGGACACCCTGGATATCAGAAGACTGTGGCAGCAGTCAAAATCCATTACTTTTGGTCGAGTATGAAGAGAGATATCGTTGAATACATCACCAGATGTATGGAGTGCCAGAAAGTTAAAGTTGAGCATAGGCACCCATCAGGGTTGCTGCAACCTTTGCCCATTCCTGAATGGAAGTGGGAAGTGGTGACAATGGATTTTATTATGGGATTTCCCAGAACAAGAAAGTTACATGATTCGATCATGGTGGTGGTGGAAAATATTACAAAAGATACCCATTTTATTCCACTGAAAACTACTCACAGAGAAGCAAATGTTGCTAATATTTTCTTAAAAGAAGTGGCACACTTGCACAGAATTCCTAAAACAATTGTGTCTGATAGGGACCCGAAATTCACCTTGAATTTCTGGAAAGGACTGTTCAAAGTATTCAGAATGAATCTGAACTTTAGTACAATGTATCATCTTGAGTCTGATGGACAGTCAGAGAGGGTGAATAGAGTAATAGAAGACATGCTGAGAATGTATGTGATGGACAAACCACCAAGATGGGAAGAATACTTGCACTTGGTAGAATTCTCCTATAATAATGGGTATCATGCATTGTTGAAGATGAGCCCATTTGAAGAACTTTATGGAAGAAAGTGAAACACTTCAGTGAGCTGGGATAATCCAGTTGATAGAGCAGTAGTTGGGCCAGAGTTCCTCAAGGAGATGGAGGACCAAATGATAAAAATTAAGCAGAATTTGAAAGCTGCCTAGGACAGGTAGAAAAGTTATGCTTATAAGAATAGAACCCATAGAGAGTTCAAAGTGGGTGATCATGTTTTCCTGAAAGTGAAATATAACAGTAGTTCCCTGAAGCTGGGAAGTTGCACCAAGTTGGTAGGCAGATTTTGTGGGACATTTGAGATCCTGGAAAGGATTGGGCTAATTGCATACATGCTTGCATTACCCACGTCTATGACTGTATATAATGTGTTTCATGTTTCATGGCTTAAGAAATATATACCTGATGCTAGTCATGTTATCAATTGGAATGTGATTCAGGTGGAACCAGAAGGTGTCCTGCAAGTACATCATGTGCGCATATTGGACAGGAAAAACAAACAGCTCTAGAATCGAGCTATAGGTCTTGTAAGGGTCCAGTGGACCTAGTACAGTCCTGAGGACATGACATGGGAGCATGAAGATGTTATGCAGGTAGAGTACCCACTTCATTTTGAAAATTTTGAAAAGCTTGCGGATGCAGCATAAAGTTGCACTGAGGACAGTGCATAAATAAGGGGAGGGGGATTGTAATGTCCCCAGGGCCAAGGCCTGTTGTAAATCATGTTTATGAAATAAATTATAATTATGTTTTATAGGCCAATGAGACAATTTTATATAATCTGGTAGGATTATGTGATTATTAGGCCAGAGAGACTAAGTGTTGAAGGCCAAGAGCCTGATTTTGTACATGTATCTATGCACATTATTAATAAAAATATAAACACCGCTGCATGCAGACCAACCACGATGAATTATTTATGGGGGAATAAGATTCCACAGAGTGGGTAAGGGATTAGGGGTTGGAAGGTGGGAAGAGGGGCTATGTGTTGAGCCTAGGGGCTTAAGTCCTTGGGAATAATATTTTAATATTATTCCAAAAAGACCATGTGAAATATATGTTTTATCCTAGGTTATTTTCGAATGAAAAGTGACTTCTAAGTGGGGAGGAACACATGCTGATGGAACGCATATAGTTTCATGGGTGACAAGTTTCAACCCAAGTGCATGCAGTTAAAACGGTTGAATTGAGCTGTGATGGGGGTTCCTCCTCCATTCCATTGTGGATGGTCTGAACATGAGTCTGGTCTGACCTCTGTAGAAGTACCCTTGTGCAATTTTGAAACCAGAGGATGGTTGTGTCTATGTTTGTTTATGGGAAAGACAATACACCCCCCCCCTCTATTCTGAACCATGGAGTCTGAGTTGACCCCTGTGTGCATTGTTTGGCACGTGTCGGGCCTGAGAAACCATAACTGTGAGTCTATCCCAAGTTGTCGGATTGAGAAAAATGAAGTGTCTCGTTCTTGCTGAGCTTGGTTATGATGTTGCGCCTGTCTGTTTCTACCCTGGGGTGTTCGAGTCTAGGTTCCAATGGATTATTGTGGTTGAGCAGTGATTGACCACATGTGGCTTGTTGGCCAATATATACAACACTCTCTCTAGGGGAGAGAGGTGGTTGAGGTTGAAAGGACAAGTTTCTTGGCCTGTGAGCGACTCTCTCCAGGTGAGAGAGTGCATGGAGGAAGGAGAGAGCTCCTAGAAGGAACCTTGTTGCTGCCACAGAGATCGAAGATTTCTGGTATAGTCTGTTGTTGAATCCCAAGGTAAGGGAGGTTAGTAGCCGAAGGAATGTCTAGGTGACAGAGAAGGTGTATACTCTTGGGGTGGAATAGGCATGTGGGTAAAGAGAGTTTGTGGGTAGTGGGAATAAGTGGTTCTTGGGAGAGAATCCTTCCTTGTGACTGTGTGTTTCCCTGTAACCTCAGCCTAGCCTAGGATTCCTTACCTTGGGTGGAGCTTAGTCCCATCTCGGGGGTGATCCATTGCTGAGCTTGATGAGCAGCATGGTCTAAGGCTGGGAGGTTCGTGGAAGGCCTACACGTGGTTGGTGGAATTACCACAGTTTCAAAGATAAGTACCAACTTATGCTTTAATTATGTTTTGCATGCCTGTGTGGCTTATAATTATCATGTATTCCGCTGTATTCATGAATTACTGTTAATTCCATTAAGTCTACATGTTAGCAGTAATCTAGTGCTTACTCTGAGTTAAATGTGTTTCATTTGTTTAAAATTCATGTTATATATAAATAAGTATGATATTTTTGTTCCGCACAGTAGCGTTGGCCCGACCCTGGGGATGACGGTCGAGGAAGCATTACAGTATGGTATCAGAGTGTTATAGTATGGTATCAGAGCGTTACAGAATGGTATCAAAGCGTTACAGCATCTATCTTGGTCTTCTTGATGTGAATCTTGATCTGGAAGAGCTTGGTCATCTTCTTCTCTTCCTGATGATGAAGGCTACTCAGAGTCACCTGCTTCTGCATATATGTGAAAAAAATATTTTCATCCACATCTGAGATACTTTCAACTTGATTTCTTGAATATGTGGCTAGAAGGTTATTTTCTTTTCATCCTTCTTGTGATTCTTCAAGTTTAACTTTGGATGTAGTTTCTATAATTTTCCCTTGGTGTGGCCATCAATGTTGCAATGATTACAATTGTTTCTAGGATATTTAATCTATTTTACAGTGGCTACTGTATTCTTATATTTACCCCATCTTGAATTCTTCTTCTCCTCCTTAGAATCTTCCCGATGTTATTTCTACTTTGAACCACTTGGCTTCTCTTTCTTTTGGCTTATGTTTTCTAGGTATTGTTCTTGTACACATGCCTCATCCACTATCCTTGGCTTGAATAACATCACCTACTTTCATAGATGACTATGTAACCCTCCCTGGTACTTGAGGGAGTACATATGGGATTTTGGGAGAGATACCTAGCATGATGGCCATCTTTCTGAACTCAGTGGTGTACTACTATACACTTTTCCCTTGCCTCTTCCTGAAGTAGTGCCACCAGATCCATTGGTAATGTACATAAATTCTAGGGTAAAAATGGGACTTGATGAAGGTTTTTATTTCCTCCCAACTCGCTACTGGCGGATCACCCTCCATCCTAAATGTTTCTGTGTGACTTTCCCACCAATTTAAAGCATGGCCCTCTAACTTCAATGTAGAAAATGAAATATTCTTCCCCTCATATGTATGATGAATGCTAAAATAAAATTTTAGTTGTTGCAACCAATGATTCAGTTTTAATGCATCAATATCACCTTGGTATGAGTTTATGTCTACTTTCACATCCATATTGAATAGGGCTTGTGAAGGGTTAACGGCACTCAAACTGGCCTCCTCTTTCTAAGATTATTTTTGTGACTCCTTTCCTAATTCTTCCCGATATTCAAATTTCCTCTCTGATTTGATCTCTAAGTTAGACCCTCCATCATCTTTGAATGTTTCGAGTTTTTTTTCTAGATCCGACATGAGGAGGTTTATATTGCGACCGATGTTGGAAAATTTCACTTCCAATTGCTCAAATATCTCTTATGCCGGAGCTCAAGAGTTATGATGAATATACCCGTCCGCCATGACTAGTGTTTCTGTGACTTGTCTTTAATATGATTCCTACATCCTGCAACCAATATTATAGTCATCTATGAAAGTAGGTGATATTGGTATGATATTGGTATGATACCAATATCATCTATAAAATTCCGTGGATATTCCACTAGAACAATTCATCACAATATATCTGATCAATTATTGAATTTTTTTTTATTAAGGTTATTTCTTTTTCCCTTTAGATTTCTAGAATATTTAGTTATTGATTTTTCTACTTATGCATGAAATAGATAAAATGCAAAAAATAGAGAACATTAAAATACAACCAGACCATCCGAAAATAAACACAAGATATGACTTGGGAAACCCAATATGGGGGAAAACCCAGCTAGAAGGTGAAGCTACTCTACTCTCTTTTCTATGGTATAGAAAAGATGCAAGTACAAATAATGAGGCACTCTTTGTGGAGTTTCCTTTGACCTGTGGCCTCTATGTGTTACAACAATTTTTTCCTCACTTCATGCAACTTGCTAGGATGGCCTTACCTTTCCCTGTGCAGACTTGAAGTTCCCTTTTTATGCCTTCCATAACCAAAAAAGAATATTTTTCCACATATACATGCCCTATCAGTTATACAACAAGGCTATATGCAGGTTGTTGCACTACAACTCGCATAAATCGGATTTGGTGCTCAAAATTAAAAATTATGTTGGGTTTCCATGACATGTCACAAGATCCATGATCCTTGACCTTTGATATGTTGGAAACGCTCTGAATCGAGCCTTCAGTTCCATTTGAAGGATATAAATTGAGGCATATCCAAGCCTTGAGGAGATTCAACAATTCAACTTTGAGAGCAAAGACACTCTGGAGAAATTTCACTTCATATTGAGTTTGCATCCCTTTGTCCTTGAAAGTCTGAACTCCTTGTTCAACCCCCAAGATCTTCCTTCTTTGTGATGTAGAACCTCATTGACTCCTTTATATGAGCTTGCCTTTGGTGGAGGATTGAAGTGGTGGAGGCCCAACTAGAGGGACTTAGTTTCTCAATTCTAATATGTGTCGTTGTAGGAGTTTGTCAACTATGTACTTTTGCTGCTTATTTTAATATAAATACTCTTTTCTCATCCAGTTCATCTCTTGCAAATATTTGAATTATTATTCCATGAGCGTATTTGTCATGTATATTAATGGATTATCCTAATCTATATGATAACATTATATATTATCATTATATTCTTTGATATCTTGGTTTTTGAGGACAAGTTGTAGGTATAAATCTTTGGGTCGCATGCTCAACGGTGGTATTCATCAAACGGTGGTATTGTAGAGATTGCATTGGAAAAATTGCATTTAGAAGCATAGCATCTCTTTGAAATTCAAGACTAGTACTTAGCAATGTTTTTATATTTGCTTCTTTTTATATGCTGAGTTGTAATACCATGAGTTTCACGACTACACCTCTTGAGTAAGTAAAATCCATTAAAATTAATGTTGATTAATTAAAATTGAGTAGAAATGATTTTATTTTTTAGGGTACACAAAAAAGTATAGGAAATAGGTGCTTGTAATAGGATTTTGTGAGTAAAATTATAAAAGGCTATTAAAGTAAACATACGTGTCTGACTAGGGAGTGGTGAAACCCATTATGTAATTAGTGACATCAGTAGGCTCCGTTCACACTAGAGTTAAGAACGAGGTCATGTGAAGTTGGTTACAGAGATATCCCTTTAATACCTTAGCGTCAAATATATTTCTGGGGTTCTATTCGTATTTAGGGGTCTTACTAGTACCTTTGCCTCTGTGAGAGGAAGTGCTTTCAAGATTTCGAGCTTTGTTACCTAGCCCATATGGTGGAACGGACTTACGACTTTTCTCTTGCGCATTGGTTATATTGTGGTGACTCTAGTTGCTTGAAATAGGTAGCCACATAGGTTACTTGTAGGGGTTATTCTGCAGTTACCTTGAGTCAGATAAGGGTTATAAAACACACAACCTTTATGGAGGATTAACTCTCTGGGGAGATCTGACCAACTGCACTGCTAAGCCCACAAGGTTCCTTATAACTGATTCTGATACCTCCAATCTTTTGGAGGGAGTCTCAGGCCCTTCTTGTGAGAGGCATACCTACTCTAGTGAGGGAGGCCCCTTTTCATCCATTATATCCTATTTATGTGCATTAACATTTTTTTCTTTATTTTTGTGTGCTCTCTGATTATTAGTTGGCCCTAGGATTTGGTTTTATATCTCGATCCTTGAGTCATTGTGGAGAAAGACCAACCTCCTCGCAGGTCTCACCGTTTGTTGAATTTACCACTGCATCTTGATCCTTTACCAATTTTTCCTTCTAAAAGGCGTAAAGTTAAAAAATGTGGTACATATATCTCCACCTCTCAGACTCGTGATCATCCAGTTATGAGTAATGAGTCAGACCTGAACATCATAGGGAGTCCCTTGAGTCCTATATCTTCTTTTATTAGTGGGACCCCTTTGACTCCTTCATCCTTGACAGTGGGGGTGTCGGAGGTCCCCGCCCCTAGTGATACCCAACCTGTGAGTTATACTCAACCCATAGGAACAAACCATTTCAGATCTCTTTTTGGTACACCAAGTCACAACTCTCAGTAAATACCTTCGGCCTCTAATCCCTTTATGTTTGTTATGCAAAACTTGATGTCGCAAATCTCATCCTCCATTCTAATGTCTAATGCAAATCCTAGTTTTGGACCTGGGGGAACGACTCCTCCATATGATCCTTTCTCATTTGGTGGAGGCAATATTCCCCAAGATAATCCTACAATTGGAAGTTGGAATCCTCTTTCCTCTAAGCCTAATCCTATTCTCAATGCTCCAGGATGGAGTTTTCAACTGGATGGACAATTCACTTCCTATATTCTGTCCTTCATCCCCTCTTCCTCTATCTCGATTGTGAAGAAAACATATATTATGGTGAATCCCCCTATGTCCTATGGATTTCCATCTGGAGGGAGTCAATTACACACTATGGGAAACCCCCAACCAAGATTCCCTTCGACAGGGGTCAATGTATATAACCGTCTTCATGCCACTTCCACAGGTATGGTGCCCATACAACCTTTTATGAATCAGTCCAGAGGAGGATATTATCCTACCAGACATGGCCATGGCATACACCAATACCTTGGATGGCATGCAATCCCTCAACCCCAATCTTTCCTAGGAGCACGAGCTCAGACATCGTAACCCCAAATCCTTTTTTTGGCCATGCTTAATATGCAAGATTTTTCAAAATTAATGAATGACCTTGTGTGTCACAACCCGTTATGGCCCCCTGTCCCCACCAAGATTCCTTTAGACATTGCAAAATTAAAAGGCAAGACTGGTGAGGATCTAGATGATCACATCACTACTTTTCATCTATGGTGCTCATCCAACTCCCTGAATGTCGGTTATATCTTTTTGAGGCTATTTAAATGCACCCTCATGGGGGTCATCATGAAATGGTGCATTGAGCTACCGGGGGGAACATACATAAAATTTAATTAGATGGTTTTGGTCTTTCTCAACCACTTCCAGTTTTCGGTTTGTTACGATGCCAACATAGAACTTTTGTCATCCCTCCACCAAGATAAAGCCACACATATCTCAGACCATATCCAAGAGTGGCGTAGACATAAGAGGTTGATAAAAGCCTACATTCCTCAATATTTTTTGTTGGAGTGGTTCCTTAAGTCCTAATTTCCTTATATTTCAAATAATGTCTCTACATACGAAATAACATTTGAGGAAGAAGCTCTTTTCAAAGCTCAGCAATTGGACCTCATATATGCTCAATCTGGGATGTTGTATGAAATCCTTCCTGATGCGTTGCGGTCGAACTATGAATCTAGACAAAAGATTGGGTCTTATGTCGATGGCATTATAGGCTCTACAAATGCTAAGTATATAGACTTGGTGATGAACCAGTTGAAATATTTGTCTCTAATCCAGCCTATAGTAGGACAAGATTTGGCTTCATCCTCCACCCCCACCCATTTGGAGGATGTGCATTATGTACAGTCGTCGTCTAACCCAAACGGTAACTAACAACTAAGAGGGAATAAAAATAAAGGATGAGGTAATAATAACAAGGGTGGGAAAAATAATAATAAATCCAAGGATGACACTAACAATGATAGATCGAATAATAATGTTGTTGAGGGAAAGAAAGAAAAAAAAAAAGGTGACGTTTTCTTGTAAAATTTGTAAATATGATCACCTTACCCAACTAAGCCCCAAAATAGAGGAGGCCTCAAGGCTGTTATCGTAGCTGCCCGCTGCGCTAAAAAATTTGTTTCCACATAATCAACACATGGCCTCGAGGACCTCCAACACCAAAAATGAATCAAGTGGGAGTCAAAACCCCTCGACACATGAAGGTCACCATCTATGTGTGAATATGGTCAAGTCTCAGATTGATGTAGCCACTCGATCTCGTGATTATCATTCTTCACAGATTATCATAGGACCAGAGTCTCCTCCTCCTCTGGAAACACCCTTGCAAATTGAAAATTCGAAACCTCTGCCTCGTATTTCGAAAGGAGTACTAAAGAACTCTTCCCACAATCCTAATGCTAGAGCCACACATAACTATTTGATTGTCGAAGATTTGGGCCAAACCCGTTGTGCGATATCAAATTTGGAGGTTCTCCAGACATGTCCTTCATAGAGGAATGCCTTGTTATCTACATTAGGATCTCTAGACCTGTGTGGTTCGAAGGTTATTAAGTTTGAAATCATGAATGTTAAGCCTCTCTTACCTTACCATGTGGCCTTTGAAATCCATGTGGAGTACATGAAAATTACCATCAAATATACTGTAATTGATGAAGGTGTTTTGACGTGCGTGATGTCCCTATCCTATTGGAAATCCATTGGTTTTCCAACCCTATCACAATCTATGACTACATTGACTTGATAGCATAGAAAAAGATCAGAATAAGTACTCAATGCCTTGAAAAATATAGAATTTCAGATAATAAGCCTCTTCGAGGGGGCAACCTCCGTTTACACCACATAAATGTTCAAGTACAAGATTATTCCAAATGAAAATGTCTCCTTGGTATATATAGGAGACTAGGAGGTACAATTACAACTAATGGACCCAAGATCACATAAATAAAATAAGATTACTAATGTAATATTCCCGAATTAAGGGGTAATGTGCCACTATTTAGGGCTTAACATGCCCCTCCCCTTCATCCAAGTGTTGTCTGCAATGCTTGAGTAATTATGGATGCTTCTCTATAAAAGACTCATCTTCCCAAGTGGAATCTTCAACAGGAAGTTTCC